>CAXIVR010000013.1:46584418-46711918 GCA_964035755.1 Teleogryllus oceanicus
TCGCACACGCCCTTTATTCACACACGCCCTTATTCGCACACGCCCTTATTCACACAGCCCTTTTTCACACACGGCCCTTTTCACACACGACCTTATTCGCTCACGACCTTTATCACACACGCCCTTTTCACACACGCTCTTTTCACACACGCCCTTATTCGCACACGCCCTTATTTGCACACGACCTTTATCACACACGCCCTTTTTCACACACGCCATTTTTCACCCATGCCCTTATTCACACATGGCCTTATTCACAAATTTCTTCGTTCATACAGTCGTTTGTTTATTCAATCATTCATTTGTCCGTTCGTTTACTTTACGGCAAGAGATAGAACCGGTCAGAACCTGCCACCGATGAGGGCGAATATAGGTTGAAAAACTTATCATGAATATTCAATGTCGAGAAGTCATGGGGTCATCATGCGTGTTCTCTACAGAAAAATGATATGAGGATTGTTCACTAAGAAGTTGTTTTCAAAAGATATAAATACAAAAAAGTAGTATATAATATACAGTAATTGAGTAGCGAAGAAATTAGTATTACATTTTTTAAATTAAATTCATAACATGTTGCCAAAACTAGTACAGTATCAAATCACATGGAAACAATATTGCGGCAGAAAATGTTCGACTTGTAATTTTAGAATACAACATTGCATGTTTTGGAAAATGGCAGCCTCTTCTTTTGGAAGTTTTGAAAGCTTACATAGCACAAACGAATGGAGGCGCTGCCAAAGTACAAATTGAAGAAATTAATGAATCGTGAAAATAACGGTAAGACGAAATTTATGAGTAAATGATGGCGAAATACATCGATAACTAACCAATTGGATCACTAACGACGAAATGCTTCGTTAGCAGTAATGGCGAAATGCATCCAAAACTGATCTTGAAGCATCGGTTACTGATAGTGAAAAGCATCAGTATCTAATGACGAAATGAATCGGTAAATAATGCAAAATAACGGTAAATAATGACGTAATGCATCAGTAGCACTAATGAGGAAATGCACCAGTAGCAAAAATAACAAAATGCCTCGGTAACTTACGACGTAATGCCTCGGTAACTTACGACGTAATGCCTCGGTAACTTACGACGTAATACCCCGGTAACTTACGACGTAATGCCTCGGTAACTTACGACGTAATGCCTCGGTAACTTACGACGTAATGCCTCGGTAACTTACGACGTAATGCCTCGGTAACTTACGACGTAATGCCGGTAACGACGTAATACCTCGGTAACTTACGACGTCATGCCTCGGTAACTAACGTAATGTCTCGGTAACGTCGACGTAATGTCTCGGTAACGTACGACGTAATCTCGTAACGTACGACGTAATGCCTCGGTAACTTACGACGTAATGCCTCGGTAACTTACGACGTAATGCCTCGGTAACACGAACCCAACGGCGCAATGCATCGCTGGCGCGAGGATAGAAATGAGAAACACGACGCGCGCCATTGCAGCGCGGCGAGCGACTGGCTGGCCGCGCAGCGCCTGCTCCTGGGCCAGGTGTCGGCGGCGCCGCTGCGCCCGCGGGAGCCGCTGGCCCCGTGGTCGCCCACCGCCAGCCTCTTCTGCGCGCGCCTCTGCCTGCTGGCGCCGCCGCGCCCGCCGGCCCCGCCCGGCGGCGGCGGCGTTCTGCGCCCGCCCCGCCCCGCTGCTCCGCGCCCTGCGCCGCGCGCTCGCCTCCACCGACCACGCCCACAAAACTCCACTCGGCTCGCGCTGTCGCGGCTGGCGCGACAGTCAACAAGGCGTACTCCACCGGGTAACCGTGAGGTTCTAATGCTGCGCCGAAGAACTCAATTGTTTCACGTTGCTACAACTGGTTTAATAAGTTAATAAAAAGTACTAAATCCAACGTTGCCAATCGCCGGGTCCACAATGCGGATAAACGAATCCAGACACGTCGTAACTACTGGCTGAACAATGACACGAAAGCAAATAATTGCATTTCCAACAGTCGCATGAAAAGTCGTGATAGCACAAGAAATCCAATCAAAAATACGACTAGGTTGCGTTGCGCCAACAAGGAGACAAAACGCATGAAATCAAATAATCGCATGAATAACAAAACAAATGGTAACCTACTGGCGGAAGCTTCGGCTCGCATTCTCGGCGTCTGTCTCACCTGCATGGGCTCGGCCATCGCGTACGCCTGCTACGTCATTCTACTCCAGGGCCTCGTCGTCCCCGCCAACCAGAAGGCCCACTCCCTGCAAGAAGCCGCCCAATCGATCGACCACCTCTACGTGCAACTGGCCGGCCAGAACGAGCTGAGCAGGTGGTACATCAACCGCACGGTGCCTTACTTCCGCAACGCCACTCAAGCCCACTTCCGCGCGGAGGAGCTCCGGCGGATCGCCGACGACGTCGCGGGCGGGGGCGGCGCCGGGCTGCTGGACAACGAGATGGTGGTGCAGGCGCTCGCCTCGCGGCTGCCGGCGAGGCACGGCACGCACCCGCGCACGCTCTGCTTCGGCCCGGCGCAGCACTACGCGTACCAGGCCGTCACGCACCACCCGTTCCGCGACCGCCTCAACACCCTGGTGCTGCGCGTGGCAGCCGCCGGCCTCTACGAGCACTGGCTGCGCGCGCAGGGGTTCGCCCACGCGGGGCGCGGCACGCCGGCCCGCCGGCTGGCGGCTGCAGGTAAGCAGCCTTCTCGGCATTGTTAACCCTCTCCCGCCCCGAGCGCCCGACGAGGTATTTTCCGCACGAGCCCTTAGCGCACGTCGGCGTTTTCGGTCGTGTTCTACTACCTATCAGGAGTTTAGTGAACCATTTGATGCTATAATACAAACATAATATAAAACAATATAAAGATATTTTCTTTATATTCTGAAAATTTCATAACCAGATTCTTATATTTGCATTTTTTAGAGTACTTGTCAACAGCTGCAATTTTCTTTTATTTTCCTCAATAAATAGGGTACTTTCTAGGGCTATGAAATAAAGAAATATAGGCAAGAAAGCGTTAATCTGTAATTGCAGAACAAGCTTATTTATAGGGTCGTACGGATTCTGAATATGCGGGACTCCTTGGGTTATATTTTCATTGCTTTTGTTTTATGAATAGCAGACGTCTCGATTTCATCAACCGATCACATGTTCATTGCTGGATAAAACAATTACAAACAAATTCAAGATAAGACTAATATTATAAAAAACAGTACTACAATACTGTAGTAGATAACAAATTATTGGATAATTTTAATTATTCTCCAGAAAAGAAATTTTTGGAGTTAATCTACAAAAACAATCTTCTACTTTGGCTTCACAAAACACTGATGATAATTAAATACAACATAATAACGGTATAATAAAAATCTAAATTAAAATCTAATGAAGTAGGAAGGTAAAAATATAATACGTAAAATGAAAATGATAAACAGGGAGAGAGAGACTGTGTAGGTAACTAAATATGTTATAAGAAATCGAGAATAGTATTAGGAATCTCGATTACTAAAATCTACTAAAATCACTTACAAATTACACATAATGAATAACCAATTCTTTTAATTTACAAAATTTTTAGCATTATTATATTTTTATTACAAAAGTATATGAAAAATATCTCTACATATTCATCACACTCGTGATAAAAACGTGTATGGCGAAGACTGAGGACGTTGGTCACTTTCGCGCGAATTTGACGGATATGTGAGTGGGTTTTGGAGAAGACGTTTCCGCTTGCCTCTGTCTCAATAGATAACTAGAGAACACCTGCCTTCCCGTCCTGTTGACCTCAAGCATCAAGGCGCAGCACCGTTTCATTTTCAAAGGCGGCATTTCTACCCGCGATCGCTCCATGCTTGTAGCACCTGTGGTATAAAGATTGGAACAGTAGGGCTCTTGCCAAGGCAAAAATTCGCTTCGATCGATCTTGTATCGTCTATAAGCAAGTTTTTAATTTACATGATCGAAGATTGGATTGGTTTGGTTTGTTTTTTTCGTGTTTCCGGGCGCGTCAACTGCTTTGGTCAACCGTTAGTGTAGTGCATGTTTGTTTCTCGGGAGATGGCGGTGGTCTTCCCCAGCTGGATGGCGAGATCCGGCGCCGACCTAGCGTCGGCCAGTGGGGTTTCCCACTAACCAGGACTCTCCCACCAGCGGGCTCCGCCCCAGCCGGGACAAGCTCTAAGCTCCCGACCGATCTCCTGGAATATGTAGAGCATGTTAGTGTGTGTGTGTGTGTGTGTGTGTGTGTGTGTGTGTGTGTAAGGGGAGAGGATAGGACAAGGAAGAGGAAGGACAGATCGCGAGCGGTCCGTGGCCCGTTTCGTAGGGTACTGCTCCGGCATTCGCCTGGCGTTGATCGGAGAAACCACGGAAAACTACGAACATCCGATCAGAGCAGCCGACCTCTAGAATTCTCCTCCAGACAGCGACTGAATTCGACCTAGCGGAAAAGCTAGTGTCGAAAATCCTGCCGCCATCAGGACTCGAACCTAGGACCTCCCGGTCAGAGGCGCTGCAGTGACATCAGTTGATGCACTGAGCTAACGCTCCCTGTCATGATCGAAGACACACCGCAAATACTGTTGCATTTCATAGCGACATTTGCTTCTTTTCTCCTACTAGTTTAAACACATGAATTAGCAGTTAAACACACCTTCTCATTAAAGCTCTGAGTAATTTTCTTTAAGCAAAGAAATTCCCAAAATGTAAGCACACAGTTCAGTACTGTTGTATTTTTCAGTACTGAAGAACTGTACGTATGTAGTATGCATTATTTACACAAATCTCCCTTTAATGGACACGAAACAAAATGCACTGTCCACTACAAGCAGCGGCGACACACGCTACCGACCATCACAGCACGCAATCACACACTACCGACCATCACAAAACTGCAATTGCGATAACGGTTTCCTTCTCAATAATCAAGCTTTATCTGGTTATCTTTAACTGCTACTGTAGGCAAAGAGCACGAGCGGTGCAGACGAACCGTGCCGCTAGCAAAGCGTTGGTCGAAGATATTTCACTAAAGAGCTCAATCCAGTAAATACATGGCGTAGCATTACAGTAAATCAACATTACACAATCAACAAGGAGTCCACCCGTCTCTTCCCACCATGAGTTTGTGCACGGAATAGCGTGCAGCAATCGATTGCAAACGTTTCAGCTTTTCATAGAATCTATTTATTTGTGAACGTTCATTGATTAGAAAAAGCTTCTCACAGTTTGAGTTGTTTTTTATTCTTTTCTATAGATGATAAAAATTCTCGTTGCAAATGTAGGATATTTCTTGATATATTTTCTAAACCAGGTAGAAGATATGCAACAAAACATACAATGTACTTCACTAAGATGAATGTTTACTTAAATTATTTCTCCCGCGAAGTAAGGTAGATTATATTATGTTTGTACAAAAATGTATCTTTTTATTTCAAGAATGCTTCTTCTGAATTTTACCACGAAAGATTTTGACAAGAAATGAATATTGTTAATTTTTATTGAACATTCAAGTGCATATTTTTAGATCATAAATGCATACTTCAAGAATTTTTAAATTTTATATGTTTATAGAGGAAAGGAAATTATGTTAATTTTTATTGCACATTCAAGTGCAAATTTAAAAAAATTTAGGTCATAAATGTATATTTCAAGAATGTTTAAATGTTATAAGTTTATAGAGGAAAGGAAATTATGTTAATTTTTATTGCATATTCAAGCGCAAATTTAAAAAATTGTAGGTGATAAATGCATATTTCAAGAATTTAAATTTTATATGTTAAGGAAAGAACTTATGTTAATTTTTTGATTCAGTGTAAATTTAAAAATTTAGGTCATAAATGTATATTTCAGAATTTTAAATGTTATAGTTTATAGAGGAAAGGAATTATGTTAATTTTATTGCATATTCAAGTGCATATTTAAGAATTTTAGGTCATAAATGTATATTTCAAGAATCTGTAAGATAAATGCATATTTCAAGAATCTGTAAGGCCTAAAAAGCCTCTTCCTACTTTGATTGTGATCTTGGCTGATTGAAACTGTGCAGGCGGCATGCGTGCGGTGAGCGCGCAGGCGCTGGCGCCGGTGCTGCTGGCGGCGGGCGGGGCCGCGCTGTGCGCATGCGCGGCGCTGCTGCTGGAGCTGCTGGTGGCGCGGCCGGCGGCCTTCAGGCGGCTGCCGCCGGACGAGTCGCCCGCTCCAGCCCAGCCCCAGGCACACGATGCCAACGGGGACGAAACGGAAACGAGACCGAATGAACATCGGACTGATTAAATGGTTAAATCATTCAATGATGCTGAATTTAAAGTACGAGTCGGCGATTGCGTATCGGACCATACGGGTACAATTCAGTTCAGTTCAATGATGCCGAATGTTTAACGTGACTTCAGGGTCAGGCGATTGAGCCTGATCGGACCATGCACCTTTTGTTACGCTCCTTTCGCCGTCTAGTACCTCACGCGACGAAACAATATACTACAATTTAGGCTTCAGGATATTTTACTTGCAGTAAATCTACAACATGGGACAGCCGACTTTCCTCCCCCTTCGAAGAAAGGCTTACGAAGGATTTTCTCGCCTTTAAAATTCCGATGCAATCAGATTTGCATCTGCGAACTTGAAGACACAGATACACTAACAGCTACGATTCAAATTCAAATAAATTCAATTAGGCCCGATTTTATGTGGTGAGGCTAATGTTTGAACACACCGTTGAGTTAGAAACATTAAAAACACTATTAGTTCAATGTGGTTACGGAGTTGAATTCAATTCAATAATGCCTGATTGAACGTGGCGAGGAACAAGCCATTAGGCCTGCTCTTCCGCCTGGACAAGGAAACTTCGCTATGAATACAGCAGCGAAAGACGAAACAGGTGACAATAATTAGTTCAGATGTTCCTTTTAGGCTTGATGGTATGTTACTTTTAGTAAATGTACAGCATGGGACAGACGACTTTCCCCTCCCAAGAAAAACGTACGAAAGATTATTTCGCTTTTAAAAATCCGCACCGATCGTATTTGCATTCTAGATCGTGCGTACAACCGACCGATATGCTAACCGTCACACCATCGAAGCCGCCTAAACACAGAAGAATAGTACATGTTCCGAGCTTCTGGGTGGGGGGGTACGAAAATAATAATTATTTATTTACCAAGGGCGATGATTATCGATCTAATGATCGAGCGGCGACAAAATGCCGGAAGGCCTTTGGCGCGAGGGTATTTTGTCGCACGACATAATTACAATCAGTTAACTCCCGTGGCACATACATTATTTTTACTTTTTACCTAATTTCACAGATTCAGATTTACTTATTTACTAATTACCTAGATGTTAACTTCACTCGGTTTGTCTTTTCACATTTCCCCGCTCACATTGCCCCGCTCACGATTCCCCGCTCACAATTCCCCGCTCACAATTCCCACTCATTCCCTTCTTAAGAGAAAATGTAGCAATATTCAACTGTTTTCCTATTTCACTCGCAACCACGATCCTCTTGATCCAGGTAAATTATGCAGTGCATATCCAGCTCAGTATCTAAGGCAATTCTTCTTTCTTTCTAGTTTTTTTTTCAGCCGATAGCCGGTTACCCTTTGCGTCCCGATGGGACGCATATTCGACCATACACTAGACACCAACACACTTGCGGGCTCCTCTGATCTGGGGTCAGCAGAACGCGAGGCCCTCCGCGACAACACATACATACAAAGACAAGGGACAAACAACCATGCCCAAGGCGGGACTCGAACCCGCCACCCTTCGGATCGAAGCGCTGAGTCGGTACTCGCTCTTAGCCACCTCGGCCATCCAGGTCGGCGATCTAAGGCAATAATAAGCTATAACATATCAGTAAAAAAATATTTATCCCAAAAACCATATGGAAGGAAATGTCACATACCGACGTTACACATGTGATATTTTCATGTGTAGGTAGAAAGTTCATCGTCCGTTGGAGTGTGGCCGGAACACTTTCGGGCGCATTCAAGGAGATTTCGTGAACCTGCCGAACAACAGTGCAAAGCGAGTTGCCTACCAGAGGAAAATGTCACGTCTAACTTCGATGTACGAGATATCCCATCACGTTTTCTTTGGCAGAATGTGATCAACTTCCACCAAACATGCCCCAGATGTATTTATAGCAGTACCAAAAGTAGTACCTAGTAGATGTTACGTCACAATTCAATAAAATGCTTGAGGTGATTGTGCATGTGGTTGTTGAGTGTCGAATTATAATGTTGATGTATTTTTATTCTTAAAAATCACTAGCAGAAGTCAGAATGCAATGTTCTACACATTACGAAATGAAAACAATTTTAATTGGATGCAATACGCATTCACAGCTAGATGGATAAATTATACGTTTTGGCTGTCGGAGAAAAAAGATTAGGATGGTTCACATGTCTTGAATGAATTGCACATTTGATGAATTTGAATTCTCACAGATCACGTTGCATGTCCCTGTGACTATAAATAAATGTAATTGCTTTCAAAGTTGTATTGTTTAACTGTATGACACGTCGGTTCTCAACTTTTTTGCAATCGTAAGACCATCTGCAGACTTCAAAAACTTATTGGACCTCTACATTATCCAATAATATTTTTGAAGACTAGTTGTGACATATAAATTCATTGTTTTTGAAAATTCAATCACCCTTTATCGTAAATTAACAAACAATAAAATACTTCACAACAAATATTTCAAAATGTTCTCAATAGTAATCCGGTGATTAAAATCGCCAATAAGTAAGTATTCCTTACATTTTCAGAAAAGCAATTATCAAGAAGTGTTGATAATTATAAATTCTCTCATTTTAATGTTCTACCGACAGTTAATAGACACAACAGCACGTAAATGAGATTCATTCAAACAGTTTCTAATGTAAAAATTTAAGTTGTTTATAAGGTAAAAACATATTTATTAAATACTTCATATTTTTATTTATTCATCGATGACCAAACCTCGTTTTTTTCGTATTTGACGGTAAACCACAACTTTCGAGTTACCAAATTTTATTATGTAAATATGTAAGGAAGTTCAAGAGAAAACTAAAACATCGTGGTAGCAAAGATTACAGTAATAGAAGAGTCAGTAATTCAGACCATTTATACGTTATTTTATGCTGTACTTCAAATCACTTCTACATAATTCACTTAAATGAACTGACAATGGATATCGTTACCGATAGAGTGAGGCATCCACATATTACAGTTATTTACTTAGCCATTTATTTATTTAAAGTTAGAAATAGTAAATAATGTGACCTTTAGAGATAAAAAGGTACGTTAATAAATTAATTGAACTGATCAATAAATAGAGAATGAATTATAGTAATTAACGAAACGAGTGTATAAAGAGGGGTATAATTGCATGAATGGTATGTTGAAGAAAACGAGCGACAATAAGATCAATTTTTCTTATATACCATGAGTCTAACTATAACCCTTTACGCACAGGTTACTTTCAATAACTTTTCGTTTCCATTAATGAATAATTCAAATTTCAAGAAATTCAAGCGCATCTTTTCCTCCCTAGGTAGGCATTTCATGACGTAGTATTTCCTTCTGAAAAATGTCTATTTCAGTGGGCCTTGCATTGTTTTTGATTCCACGAAATATCTGTAAATGGAAGGTACGAACTATATTGAGGAAAAAATATTAAACGCCGACAGTCATGAAATCATTACTTCCTACAAAAAGTAAAGATAGTTATGAAAAAGAATACAAAATGTATAAATATTGGATGAAAAACTAGTCACTTCTGACATAGATTTTCTGTAGCGGTCTTTTTAGAACTGGTAAAAAAAACTGGCGTTTACATTTTTTACATTTGTAATCCTAAGACCAAATGTTTTACATGTAAAACATTTAATTTATTCAAGTTAAACATTTTATGTTGTTCCATAAGTCAGCTAGCGTTACGTTTACTTCCCCAACTTAGTTTTATTCATTTGTTGTTTATAGATAGTTGTTGTAGATACGTAATCTGTGACGTACATTTTTGTTTATGTTTCATGGCCGACTGCAAATTCCTTGGTTAACTCTGTGTTATAGTTTCTTAATTAAACGATTTGTCTCTTTTCTGAATTGTGATTGGTAAGAGTGTTGTTTTAAATGCACGGTGGAATTTTAATTGCACGCGTGCCATTAACGTAGATATAAACAACTATTTTTCATGTAATTAATGAGCATATTTAGTTAAGTAAACGAAAAATAGATATAAAGACTTTTTCACGTGAATTGATTACACATGCCGCAAAGTAACTTAATTGTATTCTTATTAAAAAATGCGTTTTACAAACAAATACCCACATATATAGCAGTAATTTGACTTTTGTGTGAATGCTTGGAGTCTGCACTTAAAATGTCTGTTTCCATTTCTGAAAAGTGTGATCGCAGAAAATGCGATATTATCTGTGTGTCAATACAAATTATTACATTTAATCTAAACATTTTTTGCGAAAATAAAAGTAATATTTCTGTCTAACAATAAATTTCATTTACCTTAAAACTTCACTCCAGGGTCATAACTATTAAATATGATATTAATAAGAATAGCTTGCCTTCAAAACTTTATCCTTTCTCACATTTTCTACTTTCTTTTTACAACATCTCTGTTTAATGATGAATTTTTGTATTGAAATACGTTTTCACATTTTCTAACATCCAAGCAGTACTTAATATGTCGCTAATATCCCGTGTACAAGCATTTCTTTTTCCACTTCCATCTGAGTTTCCTTTCAAAGATAATACATCTTTCTAGAAACAAAATTTTAAACTCAATAACGCTGGTTCTTGTTTTCTCTAATAAAAACTATATTCCAAATGAAATAAACAGCGATAATAACCACGTTTTTCAATATAATAAATAAAAATGTTGAATTTACACAACTGTTGTACTTACATCATGCACAACCACATTTACCCGAACCATATATCTTCCTTAATGTAATTCGTACACATTACCTGCAACACAAAAATTGAACCCCATGAAATTATTTGCGATACAAGAAATTAAATTCACAATTTCAGCAACAAATAATGCACAGATGAATGATGATGATATGATGAAAAGGATAAATTAGGAATTTTTAAGAAATCCTGATTAAAGAAAAACCTTAATCAAATATTTTTCTGCTCTTTATTAGAGAAAAATATCAGAGACGTAACAAGAATGCTCACATATTCTACATTGGTCGGATAATTTAAACCTTTGGAAAGAATCCACTACAAATTTTTGATTAGTACTAAGAAAAAATTTCAGAGTTTCATAATTTGCATAGGGTAGAATGGAGAATACAACCAGTTAATTTAAAGATTCAGAACGCAGATCAACATGCGTGAGAAATTCAGGAAACTCCTTCCGTGGTCAGTAGGTCAGAGACTTGCAGATCCTTTCTACACATTCTATTTCTTAAAAAAATATTCCTTTTTAATTTTTAAATTAAAAAAAATGCATTTCTTATTGAAGAAAAATACTGTACATCAAACTTTTCCTAGAGTTTTACTTCGTATAAACAGAATGATCGATCTTAAAATTGTGAACCAAATTATGTTTCCATATCGATATAATTTTCTGATTGCACTAGTTCGTCGTTAATTGACTAACGTTGGGAGTCCCTAGAAATCATTGTAAAACGCCAGTTGCACTGACAAAGTTTACCCAGAATTTATTCAAACAATTGTAATAATTTGCCCTTATAATAAAAGCAAAAAACCATAATTTATGGAAATTTCATGGCTGAGATATTTTAAACTTTTAGTCATGTGTCAGAGAGAAACCATCTATACTTTCGATACGTTTGAGGTATACTTCGCTGTGAAAGACTTCACAGCGCTTCCTCTGCTTAAGGGCGGCGCCGGAGGCATCTAGCGTCACACACCGGAACTATTACGGCGCGGTGGCAGCACCAGTCGACGAGGCGGTCAGGCGCCAATATCCAAACGGACGGACGAGCGGACAGCGGCAAACACATCCTTATTCTATACCCCGTAACTCAATGCCAGCAAGAAAAACCACATATGATGAGCTCAAAGCTAAAAAAAATTGATTTGAAAATTTGATTTGAAAAGTCAGCCAGTGTTATGAAAAACAGGGAAACGCGGGTATGGCGGTCTGTAGGAATTGGCGTTGCTCAGCACAATTGTTTGAATGTGTCGAAAAAATGTATCACAAGAATTAGCTGTGTAGTCATTCCTCAAGGATATAGTTTATTTTTGTTTGCTTATTTGTTTTTCTTTTCTTTTCATGCTGGCTCCCGGTCTAGCCACACTGTCCGAACAAAATCGACTCAATCATTTCCCACAAATTCACTCGAACGAATGATTTGATTTTGTTTTCTGCTGTAAAATTAGTTTTTATTGATTGTTTCTATTATAAATGAGAATTCTTTCAAGAACATTGCCGAATTATAAAAAAAAAATAGGCTACAAATCTAAAGATTTTTTGGCATGGTACAAGCAGAAAAGTAATACTAATATTCCTATTAGATAGCATTTGGTCGCCAGTGAAACACGTCGTTTTCAATACTAGTAGGGGCCGCCGAACGTAACACATCTTTAAAATCACTATTACTTTTCCTCGCTACACTACTCTATAGGAATAAACGCACTGGAAAGAACGCAACAACACGATTTCGAATTTTCGATCGTAAAATATATGTTTAAGGTTCTTTTAACCCGTGGAGAGGAGATACAGTTCACTCCAGTTATAGTGAACTTCTGGGGTCTAACAGTTTTGGTTCACTATATCCCAGTTTCACTATATTCTATGATGTCAAAATGAAATAGATTTTCTCCAAAATGATTCATTTTACCAATATAGAGATACAGCAAAATTCATTAAGAGCACAAACTGAAAATTTCAATATCTTTAACAATTCAATTATTTTCAATTGTTTGCTTCGTACATTTTTATTATAAATTTCTTTAGATCCTTCCCCAGAGCTCGTGCTCTCTCCATTCCTGATTCTGCATTGTGATCTGTTTCTAAGAGTCGAAATGCGGTCTTGATACCTTTCAATACCTATTGCACTGTTGGAACACCGTCCCACTCTGCGAAGGCCCTTCAACCCGCCTAATAACACACGAAATTGAATTAAATTCCTGGACATATTTCCTACGTTCACTGTAGCCGCGGTTCAGGTTCACTATAACGGAATCTTCCTATGCTTATTTGAATGTAATGAAACGACGGGACCGGACTTAAGTTCACTATAACCGAGGGTTCACTATATCCGAGTTCACTATAACCGAATCTTCTTATGCTTATTTGTAATGTAAGTGAAACGAGACCAGCGACGTAAGTTCACTATAACCAAGGGTTCACTATATCCGAGTTCACTATAACCGAATCTTCTTATGCTTATTTGTAATGTAAGTGAAACGAGATCAGCGACGTAAGTTCACTATAACCGAGGGTTCACTATATCCGAGTTCACTATAACCGAATCTTCTTATGCTTATTTGTAATGTAAGTGAAACGAGATCAGCGACGTAAGTTCACTATAACCGAGGGTTCACTATATCCGAGTTCACTATAACCGAATCTTCTTATGCTTATTTGTAATGTAAGTGAAACGAGATCAGCGACGTAAGTTCACTATAACCGAGGGTTCCCTATATCCGAGTTCACTATAACCGGAGTCGACTGTACACGCAATTTTGTACCCGATGTCTACGTCGATGGATGTGTCACGCATAACTCTGTCAGATTAGAAGCTTTTGAGCTGAATTCGGTAAATATGTTCGGAGTAAGATCTAGTTGTGCCGTTCCAGAGATCATTAACATATAGTAAATTTTAGGGGTAATTTTTATGAAGCCTCAGTGACATTATGTGGATAATGGCTGAATTTTTTCTTTAAATATTCGAATAGAAGAAAGTGCATTTATAAATAGGGAGTTATAAAGTTTATAATGAGGGAGTTGTAATAGTTCTGATTTTGATTAAAATATCTATCATTTAGATAATTGCACAACTCTTTTTTATTTAAAACTCTAAGGGTTTTCTTAAGCAAAAAAAAATTCTGCTTTGTACACAACCGAATTTCGAGATTTTTGCTTTAAACGAAGTATAGCAGGCACCAATTGTACCGCCTATTATTATTAACTGGCTTTATAGAATAAACACTAAATTTTAATGAAATCATAAAATTAATAGAACGAACACTTGTATTTGCTCATTATTTCATAGTGGGAGTTGTAATAGATCTATTGAAAGCATTCCACATTTCCTTTTCGAGAAAAAATGTGTGAGGTAATTGTTAGCGAAGCAAATATTAGTTTTCTAAAAGTTCGAAGGGTGCTTTTAAATGGAACGATTAGTGGGTTTATATAAATGCAATGTTCAGTAATTGTATGATAATGTGTCCTTACACATAATAAATCAGTGATCAGAATTATAAATGGTGAATTACGTTTTGACCAGAATTTCTATAACACTGTCCCTTGCAACATTATGTTCTAATCGTGGTAAATATAAAACTCTTTAATTACATTTTCAAAAATATAATTAATTACACATTTCTGACCATCTGAGTAGGTATCCAGAAGAGATCAAATATCAAATGTTATTAAATATTCAGAATGGTCATATTTGTGAAGCTGACCAAGAAACAAAACTCAGACCCTATTCAGAATTAGAAAAAACAGGTTTTAAACATCCTAGATTGCAGTTTTCGACATATGCGCAATGGTGACGTTCATCACTGTGCTACATGTGTTCATCACTGTGCACTGTGTACATGGGCGCTACTACTTTCTTTCTTAATAAATTTAATTAAAATTTCTATTATTTTAATAAATGTAGGATTTACTTATATGACTTTATTTAATAACTGTATTTATAAGGCGAGGCTGGGGCCACTAGCCCCGATCTTATGCCACATAAAATGTAACAAAGAGTACAAATGAGTGGGAACAAAAGCTGTATAGTAAACACATGAGTAACTAGTTATATAAACATTAATTAAAAACATCTTATAAGATTGGAGCTGATTTTGGCCGAAATTTCGGTCGGCCGACGTCGGTCGCACAAATTAATCGACGAAGATCGTCAGCCGACAGTCGATGTTTTTGGACACAGTAGAAAGAAACATTTAAGGTTCACTATGACCTTTCCGCCCCACTTCCTGCGATACTGGCAACGTTCTTGTCAGCTCACAATTAAGGACAGAACAAGGAATGAAGATGTGTTAGCAAGACTAAACATAGGGACTACCATTTTCGACACTGTAGAGGCAAAATGCCTGCGATGGTATAGGTACGTGCGTCGACTGATGAATCCCTGCTGAAAGAAGAAGAAGAAGAAGAAGAAGAAGAAGAGGGAGATCGAGAAAAGGATGCAGTAGCTAAAGCGATTGACGGAAGATATCTGCAAGAAAACGACTGGAAAGATCGTAACAAATGGAAGCTAGGGTGCGACCATAGGTTGTAATAAATTCGCAAAAATAAAATAAAATAAAATATGACCATTTCCGTATACCATTACGTGTTTGAAGGACCGAACAAAGTGGACCAGGGCGTAGCGCGCTCTCTTCGTAATTGAGAGGCTAGGATCCTATTCCGCGCCGGCTACCCTAACCGGGGATTTTCGTGGTTTCTCTGGGCCATCTAGGCGAATGTTAGGATGGCTCTACTGAAAAGGCCACGAACGCAAACTCAACGTTCCGTAGCCGATTTCGTTAACTACGTGAAATCACGAAGTATGGTCCCTCGGATTCGAAGTTGACAACAGGCTGACAGGTTGTAAAAATCACAGGCAAAATCAAAATCGAAAATGGAGTGTAATGTAATGCCTATCCAACAGTAATTCATTAACGAGATTTTGTCGTCAGCATCTTATAAATCGTGCACAATTAGGGTATTGAGTTTAAAGACGATAGTCACATAATTGGAGAAAGAAGAGCGGAAGGATGGAGACAGAGAAGTGCATGAGAAAGGAAGATGAGAAGGAAAATAAACAACAGAAAGCAACAGAAGAATAAAACGACGAAGAAACAGCGAAGACAAAAAAGAAGAACAAAGAAAAAGAAAAATATACGTATTCATAAAAATAAATATCAAACGACAAAATCAAATAAACGTTCAGAAAATACCCAATTTCCTTTGTATCAAACTTCTTCGAACTTACAGTTTGGGAGTCACGTGATGACGCCGAAAGTGGATTTCCAGCAGCATTAGCTTGTCAGCTAGGTCGAAGCTTCGAGCTTCGGTCGAGGTCGAGCTTCAGTCGCTGTCTGGAGGAGAATTCTTGCAGCCGGCTGCTCTGATCGGTAGTTTTCCGTGGTATCTCCAATCAACACCAGGCGATTGCCGGAGCAGTACCCTAACAAAAGAGCCACGGACCGCGCGAGATCTTTCTTTCCTCTTCCTTGTCCTATCCTTTCCCCTTACACATACACACACTTACACTAACATGCACTACACTACCACATACACCGGGAGTCCGGTCGGGAGCTCAGAGCTTGTCTTGCTGGGATGGTGTCCCGCTATTGAGAGAGTCCTGGTTATGGAGAAACTTCGCTAGCCGACGGTAGGTCGGCGCCGGATCTTACTATCCAGCGAAAGAAGATCACCGCCATCTCCCGACGAAAAACATGCACTATACGTACGGGGCTAATTACCTAATCTGTACCGGAATCACCAACCAAATCCAGCAGCAGCTTTTCTAGTGACGTAATTTACACGTATTAAAATACAGAATTCAAATCTGGAATTTGTTTCAGATTTCCCCGCAACGCTGTCACTGGCGACGAGCAACTGACAAACAGAAATATTGGTTTGGTCGAATATACCGTGTTTCCTGACGCATCAACTGTTATGGCCAATAGACCCGTATGCGTCTATCACGATTTTATTTTATTTTTGCGTGTTTTCTGGCGCGTCAACTGCATTGGTCATTAGTCCCGTTAGTGTAGTGCATGTTTTTTCTCGGGAGATGGCGGTGATCTTCCCCCGCTGGATGGCGAGATCCTGCGCCGACCTATCGTTGGCTAGTGGGGTTTCCCCCTAACCAGGACTCTTCCACCAGCGGGGCTCCGCCCCAGCCGAGACAAGCTCTAAGCTCCCGATCGGTCTCCCGGAATGTGTGGTAGTGTAGTGCATGTTAGTGTAAGTGTGTGTGTGTAAGGGGAGAGGATAGGACAAGGAAGAGGAAGGACAGATCGCGCGCGGTCCGTTTGGTAGGGTACTGGTCCGGCATTCGCCTGATGTTGATCGGAGAAACCACGGAAAACTACCGATCAGAACAGCCGGCCGCTAGAATTCTTCTCCAGACAGCATCTGAATTCGACCTAGCTGAAAAGCTAATGAAAATCATGCCACCGTGGGGAGTAGAAGCCTAGGACCTCCCGGTTAGAGGTGCTGCAGTGACATCAGTGGATGCCCTGAGCTACCGCTCCCGGTGTCTATCACGAGAGATGGCAGTGATATTCTACTGCTACATGGTGAGATCCGGCGCCGACCCACACATTGGCTTTCGGAGATTTACCCAACCAGGTATCTCCCACCAGTGGGTCACCACATCACCCAAACTTAAACCTCTCGACTGTTCTCCCGACATGTGCGGTAGTTTAGTGAAACTGTGAGTGAAAAAAAGCACTGAATAGGATAAGGACGATTAAGTAAAGATCGCGATCCGTAGCTAGTTTGTTAGAGTACTGTAATGATCCCGTCATGCAATAAGAAACATTATAAACATTTTTTTAGTAATGATGCCATGGGAGGAGAGCGCCGTCAAGTGTTTTTGAAGCATGACGAGCGGCGAGAAATCGCATTTAGATATTGAAAGAATATTTGTGTACGAGTCAAAAGAATACAACAATATATGGACATTTCGGAAATGATACGAATTTCTAAAACATTTAGTTGTGTATAATTAGTAGAGGGGAATTGTAAATGGAAAGGATAAACAGCGTAAGGAGAACCGTCGCCTGTTTTGTTGTTTTTTAAAGGAAGCGCTTCGAAAAAGTCGAGGGTCGTCAGAGGACGATAAGCCGTTGTAAGGCAAGAACAGAGACGCGTGGTAGGCGCGATACAGTTTTGTCAGTGGCATAGTGCTAAGTTATTCGTGAAGAACATGGATGGAATTGGAATGTGTGGTCGCAAGAAGGTTTGTGGAAACTGATGGGGCCGTGAGTGTACAGCAGCAGCTACTCCAGAAAGGGAAGTGATAAAACGTTTTGACATATTTTGTTGTTTTGTGTAGCAAGACCAAATTTAAAATACATTGTAGGACAAACATTGTGAGATTGTGGTTGGAAGCAACGCTAAATGGATCCAATAATGAGTAATAGTATAGTAAATTTCGGAAGGTGCACCATAATAAATTAATGAAAGTAATTCAAAATATTTAGTATTAATTAGCAGTGTCGTTAACTTAAAAAATATTTGTGATTGTTGTATTTTTCTTTGGCTAAAGTAATCATTTAAATAATTACAAGAAATAAACGCAGTTGTCGTTATTCAACTATGGAAACAAATTTCAGATTTTTATTTTAATTAATGACAATTAGTCCCTACAATAATAATAGTGTTATTTACGGTTTCCCGTATGGGCCGGTTCTGCGTACTCACGGATATAAATTAGTTGACGTGGCTTCCTATTATTACGACGAGCTAGTAAAACAGGATAATTGTATCCAATATCTTGGGAGGTTGATGGAAATATAATATTGTTATTGTGATAGGAGATAAGGATAATAGGAACCATGACAATACCACTCCGGAATTCGCCTGGTGTTGACGGGAGAAACCAGGGAAAACTACCGATCAGAGCAGCCGCCTGACAGAAATCATCTCCAGATAGCGATTCAACTCTGCTGAGCTCAAGTACAAAGATAAATGGTACGTCGTAATAGAATTTCCTTATTTAATAGGTAATTATTACAAAGACAAAATTAGAGAACTTGATACTACGTATGTGTCTAGGCCGAAGGCCTTTAAGCCATTACAATATCTACATCATACCGCGTGCTAACCTTTCGAATTCTGGTATTCAGACCAAATTGTCTCTCCATCGCATGAAAGCCGCGGAAAAGAGACCATAAGGTAGGGCTGAGGAACAAACCCCTGAAGCGGGAAAAACCTGCCGTCAGAAGCCGAGTACATGTTAATCTATCAGACTTTCTTTAACCATTTAATTATTTCCTGACTCGGACGTCACGCATTCTCCTTCCAGTGTTTGTTTCAAACAGCGGCACAGAAGATCATCCGCACCATCGCCTCTGCACGTACATTTCCGACAGCCACTCCCCTTTGCCCCCTAATGTGTTTATTACTTTGACAGTTTTATTTTATTTTATTTTATTGACTTATTATGTTCTTATTACTTAACAGTTAACTATGACTTATTTACTTAACTGACTTAACTTAACTTTACTTTACTAACTTACTACTTTACTAACTACTAAACTTTACTTAACTAACTAAAATTACTGATTAACTTAATCATTGTTTGCTTATTTATTTATTTATTTTCTCTCCAGTCTAGGCTCCGCACATACTAACTAGTGCTGTTTTCCCACTCTCTAATTGTCCAAACCTTTCCTAGAAATGTTCCTAATTGTTTCATGAAGTTAGACCTTTCATCACCGAAAATACTTTGGGCAAGCGTTACGTTCCTACGTTGGAAGGAGTAAAAGTAGCTGACCAAACTGCAAGCAGATCCGACCAAAGGGACGGCCCCCATGCAGCCTCGGGCAGCGCCGCGCACGGGAGCGCATTCCTGTTTGCCACGCGGTGTTGACCAGTGCGCTTCGGGTGCAGCACGTGGAGTAGCCAGGTGTTGTTGTTGTTGTTGTTGTGGTTGTTGTTGTGGTGGTTGTTGTTGTTGTTGTTGTTGTTGTGGTGGTGGTGGTTGTTGTTGTGGTGGTGGTGGTTGTTGTGGTTGTGGTTGTTGTTATTGTCGTTGTTATTGTTGTTGTTTTGTGGTTGTGGTTGTTGTTGTTGTTGTGGTGGTGGTTGTTGTGGTTGTTGTTGGTGGTGGGGGGGAGTGGCGACAGAGGAGGAGGAGGCTGAGGCGGCGGTGGACGCGGCGGAGGCGGCCACGGCGGCTGCGATGGCGGCGGTGGTGATGACAGAGGCGGGGCGGCAGGGGCGGAGGGGCCGGGGGCGAGGGGGCGGGGGAGCGGGGCCGGCAAAAGCGCGGGGGCGGCAGGGGCGGAGAGGGGCGGCGAGGCACGGGCGACGGGGGTGACAGGGGCGGGGGGGAGCGGCGGGGATCGAGGGCGGCGATGGCAGCGGTGGTATTGACAGACTTGGTGGCTGGGGGCAGGGGGCGGGAGACAGCGGGAGGCAGCGGGGCGGATGGCGGCGAGGCGGGAGCGGGCCGGCGGGGGAGGCGGCGGGCAGGGGCAGGGCGGGGCGGCGGCGAGGGAAGCGGCGGCAGGCGACCTCCGCGCAGGTGGTTTTGGCGCGCTGGGCCGCGGCCCCCTGCTCTCCTGCCCGCCTCTCGCGGCCCGCGCAAACCGCGCGCACGGGCCTGGCCTTCGACGCTTGGCGCCAAAATCGCCTCGCCACTCGGCAGCTCCAGCTAATGCCTTCGTACACGGACAGGTTGTTTACACAACGTGCTTTATGAAAAACACACTTTCTATAAAACGTTTCGTAAATAGATATGAATTCATAAATATATTATGAAACAATGATGTAAAAATGGGTATTAATACACGAATGTGAAGTGATATTACGATTCGAAAGTGTATCTTCTTTAAAATACGTAATCTTTGTACGAATGAGTAAACTTCATACGGTTATGAATACGTATACGTATGCATTATATTGAGTTTCATAGAATACTTTCTCTACGTCTAATAATAACTATGAAAACCTAAACTTTTACATTGAACGATTGCGTAGTAGTTGGCATTCAATATTCAACGAACAGCCTGCAAGGTGATCCAGGAAGCATTGGTTAAGCGTAAACGCAATTCGACATTAACTGAGGAGTCCAAGGGTAAAGTTAGGATTTACTTTATTGAGGAAATCTCGTCTTCTTAGATTTGGAAACAGAGGAGGGCATATTCGGTTTATCCTCACTACCACATGGGTCGTCTCAGTACAGAAACATACGCAATACAATGAAACATTTAATTGCCCGCGACTAATTATTGATTACTTCTGAACTTTCCATTTATGTATAATTGGTATAATTGGTCAACCATCTGTACTATAACGAATAAGTCTCATAATATCTATCATTGTGCAACGAGCTTCGACCATCAAAGAAGATAATTAGACAATGGGAGTAGAAAAACAAATGTGTGGTGTAAGTAAAATGTTACGTAAAATTGTTTGGACCTCTCCCTGTGAAGAATATTATTAACTAACATTACTTACTTACTCGCGACTTACATTATTATTACAATACAAAGAGTCGTTGACTGTATGCAAGTAATGGTACTTCTCAAACACATCTGAAAGCACGCTTACCTGGACCACACCTTTCGTCACTTCGATGCTCGTTTACTCTATCCTCTTTCGTGGAAACTAAGCTACGACCGGAAGCAAATTACAAGCAGTTTATTGCTGGTTGTGCTTCGTGGTTCTCTTATCTGCAGCATTGCTCACCATGGCATTCGCGAATGCTGAATGATCGTTGTATAAAATTATTTGATGAAAAAGGACGTTCGATTTTATCATTTTTGTTTAAAAAAATTCCTACTTTTACAGCATTAAATCTAGATTTTCTATAATATACGTTGCAGAAAATGTTTTATTGCACAATTGTGCAGAAAATATCACCGAGTAATTTTTATTTATAAAATTCCTACTTTTACGGCATTAAATCTAGATTTTCTGTAATATACGTAGCAGAAAATGTTTTATTGCACAATTGTGCAGAAAATATCACCGAGTACAAACAACACGCATAATATACCAACGTCCGACTGCGTGCCGTTGCATCCGCTCGCCGCTGGCGGGATTGGAACCTCGGTGCCTCACATAAAAGCTTTGGTGGAGGAATAGGAAACCCTGTCAACGTTTCTTGTTAGTTAAGTTGAGTGCACAGAGCAGGTGGGTGGGGGACCGCCTGGACCTCGGGTGTTGCAGTCCGAGTGGGCCCCGGTTGGCTCCGGATTCGTTGTGGCAGGGTCAGATAGTCATATGGGTAGAGCCAGTGGCGTAGAGCGGGGGCAACTCGCCCCAGGCGACACAATTTCACATTTAATAATATTAATAATTATTATTATTATTATTATTTGTAACAATTAGTAAAACTTTGAACCATTTCATTCATTCACAAATTTGAACCATTTCGTTTTTGTGGCACCTTTAATTCAGACCGATTGAAATGAGCATGGAATCTTTCATTACTTATTCTGCTACGATTTCTTTAAATTAATGTATAACAATGACGTGTTGCTCGTTGTAGCGACTGGCAACACTGTCTACACTGACTTGTAGGGATTAACCATATTTTATTTTGTACTTGGATTGTTTATGACTAATATTCAGAGAGAATGACTTCTATCATAGAAAGAATAGTGCTTAATATAAAGAATAGTGCTCAAGAACACCTGTCAATTAGACAACAATATGGGTAAGACCCTTCAGGGAAGTCCGAAAGTTTCATTGATGGATGAACAGTCGTCCAATTCAACTTAACTTAATCGTATCGTTTGCGCTTTCCAAACTGTTATTTTAGCGCTCATAATTTCGTGTAGTAATTGCTAAATTATTGCACTTAGTTGAAAATGGTATTGTTCCTGTGCGTATACATTCGACCATGCATTAAATACATTATTTACGTTGTTTATAAACGTAATTGATATTTGACTATCTGCTAAGTTGTTCAAGCTTGTATTTTTTTAAAATTGAAATACCAAAGAAGTGGGCGGCGAAATCGGGCGGTTGGGTTGGGCGGTTGGCACCCATGCTACGCCACTGAGTAAAGCTCAGAAGTTTTGCAAACTGCTTTTTTTATTATTGTTATGATTTTATAACTTTTAACAATAGAAATCATTTAATTCTACTTCAGGAGCTTTTTAATAGATTTTCATTTTGACTTTTTTTTAGTATTTTGGCTCTTTCGGCATTATTTTCCTTTTTTTCTGGTGACACCAATATCGATCAAGCTGCAAACATACTTGCAGCCCTGGACAACACCAAGGCACGTATTGCAGCGCCTCTGACCGGGAGGTCTTAGGTTCGAGTCCTGACGGCGGCAGGATTTTCGACACTAGCTTTTCAGCTAGGTCGAATTCAGTCGCTGTCTGGAGGAGAATTCTAGCGGCCGGCTGCTCTGATTGGTAGTTTTCCGTGGTAACACCAGACGAATGCCGGAGCAGTACCCTGTTAAACGGGCCACGGTCCGCGTGCGATCTTTCCTTCCTTTTCCTTGTTCTATCCTCCCCCTACAATTACATGCACTACACTACCACACATGCCGGTAGATTGGTCGGGAGCTTAGAGCTTGTCTTTGCTGAGTCTTCCTACTCCACTGCTGCAAATCCCTTACCTCCCGTACTTGCTTCCCCCTCCCCTTCTCCCCCCTCCACGCTCCGCTCATCACCCCCTCCCACCACAGCTTCAGAATCAATCTTGCACCACCTCGCCACCTCACCTGCACACCATCTACCCCACCCACCCCCAACCAGCCAACCGAACCGAACCGAACCCCGTCCCGTCCCGTCCCGTCCCGAACCGTTCCGTCCCGAACCGTCCCGTCCCGTCTCGCTCGTCCATCCCGTCCCGTCCGTCTCATCCCGTCCTGGACCGTTCCGAAACCACCACACCCCTCCCAACCCCCTCCTGCCACTTCGCCCGTTCCAACCCATCCAGCTACACCCCGTCCCGTTCCGACCCCTCCGCCCGCCAGCTCGACCAGCCAGTCCGCCAGCCGGGCGGGCCGCGCCACGCAGAACAGCACATGGCGCCGAGCGCGCTCTTGACTTTGGCAAGGTCAGCTGGGGCGCGGGACGGGGCCTCCCGCAAGGCCCGAACTCGGGCCCCTCGCGCCCGCGCCCGGACGCTCGCTCGCCCAGCGGAGGAAACGAGACCACGCAAGCCACGCGCGGGCGGAAGCAGGCGCCGACAACGGGAAGAGGAGGCGCCCACATGAAGGGGAATGTGAAGGCGGAGGTGAAGGATAGGGTGGAGGCGAGCGATTGCGCGTCGAGCGCGTAAGCAAATTGCGTCAAGATTCATGCGCAGTCGATAGGTAGTGAGAGTTTCTGGGAGATGGCGAAGGTGGTCGTGCAGCCAGGTGGATGGCGAGTGGGCGGAGCTACCGGGAGGCGAGATCCGAAAGAACCGGATTCAAGCGGAGATGCCGATTAAGTCGGACAAGGGCCTAATCCGACCGAGTCTGGACTGGAAGCTAATGGACGAAGGGGTGAGGCATGTTAGTGTGAGGGGTGTAAGGGAGAGAGACGAAGACAAGCGAAGTACATGAAGCGAAGACGGCGGATCCGAGGCCCGTGCGATACGATGGCAGGCTCAGGCTAGTTGAGCGGAGAAACCACGAGAAGACACGGATCAAGAGCAGCCGTCCAAACTTTTCCTCGCCAAGATTTACGACTGGAGTTCGACCTGGTGGAAAAGCTAGTAAAAGCAAATTGACGTGGAGGAGAAGGGGAGGCGGAGGCGATTGCGACGGCAAGGCGACAGTAAAAGCAAATTGACGGCGAAGATTCACTGAAGGCGCAGGGTCAGATGGAGGAGATAGAGGAGATGGCGGAGACGAGGGCGAAGGTGGAGGCGGAGCGAAAGCCAAGGTGGAGGCGAAGGTGGAGGCGAAGGGGAGGCGAAGGGGGAGGCGAAGGAGATTAAGTCGGAGGCAAAGGCCGAGGTAAATCCGAAACCGGAGGCGAAGATGAAGACGGAAGCTAAATCGGAGACGAAGGCGGTGGCGAAGGCGAAGGTGAACACAGAGGTGAAGGGGGTAGATACTACGGCGGCCATGAGCAAGACGAAGACGAAGGCAGAAGTACATCCGAAAGCGAAGACGAAGGCGGACGCGAAGGCAGAGACGAATACGATGGCGAAGGCGCAGGAAAAGAGGTGAACACGAAGGCGAAGATAGATTCGAAGGCGGATGCAACGAGCAAGACAAAGACAAAGGCAGGAAGATCATTAAGCAGAGAGACGAAGGCGGAGGCAAAGTCGGAGCTGGAGGTAAATCTAAAGGCGAAGGCGGGGCAGATTCGAAGACAAGGTGAAGGCACAGGCGAATGCAAAAGCAAAGTCAAACTTGACGGTGGACGCGTAGGTAGGGACGAAGGTGCGGACGAAGGAGAAGGCGAGTGTAGTGGCAGAGGCAGAGGCGTTGGCAGATTGGGAGGAAAAGGCTCTTGGCTAACGCCCTCTGGTGCAAAAACTACTCGTTTGAGTATCATGCTCTTTCAGTGGCGGCTCGAGCTTAGCTTGCACGGTTGCACATCCCAGAAAATGAAAAAGATCTCATATCTTAGGAATATACATTTTCCTTTAAAACATTCAATATTGAAGATATTGCAACAATATCGATGTATATGAAATCATTTGAAACTAAAGTATAACTGGACTCTCTCTGGTGTCTGGTGCTCCGAATTGCACACATTAGGCGATAATGGAAGTGTACTGTTTACTTTCGGCCAATGATTTAACACGGGAAATATACGGGCTTTTGGTGGCGCAACCAATCTAGTGACTCTGTCTAGCGTTGCGCGGCGACGGAGGGAATCTCAGGGGAATACTCATATTCTGTCTTTGACTCACTGCAACGTACTTTTATGATTTTCGCTTGCTATTGAAAGTACACAAGTTAAGTCAATTATTGATGATATTCAAAACATTGTTATATCAAGTCCAGTCAAATATTTGGAGAATTTGTTTTCATTGGGTATTAGGTTTGTTGATTCAAAACGTACATTTGATGAGTTGTTTGTGTAAAGGTGGCCATTCTGGATGAAGTCCCTTAGTGTCTCACGGAAGCCAGTGTGGCTGCAGCTTGCTAGCGTTTTGCGAACGTTCTTGTAAATACGAAGGTGTGTCGAAGATATTGCATTATTGACAAATATACCAGGGTAGAGAAGTTTTCAAAATAAAATAATTTTATTTGTGTGAAAGGTGTCGAAGCAATAGTGCTTGTTGCGATGTACTGGAGTCGAATTTAAGTGCCCAGTGGAAATCAAAGCCAGAACCACGTGCGCGGGAGGTGTATATGTCTTACGCGGACCCAACGCACAAAATTATGCAAGTAGTGTTTCAATGTAGACTTTTATTTAGTTTCAATTGCCTAGAATTGCGTACATTTTTATTATATATTCGTATTTTGAATTTTGGAAATTACATTTCCGTCATTCGATGGAGACCTCCAGTCTCTTGGGTCACCAGCGGCCACTGTGCGCTTACCACACTATATTCATTAAAAACTAATGAATAAAGATAAAAAATTGACTAAAAAATAAATTTTATTAGGACCCCATTTTCACAGGCATGTTTCCTTAATACATCTCTGCCTGACACTTCAGAATTCCTGCAGGAACACCAACCTAGCCAACCATCTTAGAAGGGTAAAGCTTGAAGCGGTTTTTGCCTGCAGTATGTTTTTGAATTGTGCTTCTTTTTTGCCACAAGAGAAAGTAAAGGAAACAAAAAACAACTTTTAATCTGGAAATTTCGAAATTCCAGAGCACTGTAATGGGAATACATTTTAACGGCCAATTGCCATGTTTTGCTCGCGTAGTTCCAATACTACGGCGACGTTCCTTGTTGCAACCTTCGCGATTTACGTTATACGTTTACGCTTACGTTTACGTTATACGTAATACGTTTACGTTATACGTAATACGTTTACGTTATACGTTTACGTTATACGTTAACGTTATACGTTAACGTTATACGTTAACGTTATACGTTAACGTTATACGTTAACGTTATACGTTAACGTTATACGTTAACGTTATACGTTAACGTTATACGTTAACGTTATACGTTAACGTTATACGTTACGTTATACGTTACGTTATACGTTAACGTTATACGTTAACGTTATACGTTAACGTTATACGTTAACGTTATACGTTAACGTTATACGTTTACGTTATACGTTTACGTTATACGTTTACGTTATACGTTTACGTTATACGTTTACGTTATACGTTTACGCGATTTACGCGATTCACGGTGCGCACGTTTTGTTGAGCTTTCCTTTGCTAGTAGTGGATGGAGCAGAGCAGGGGGAGGGGCGTTACTAGTTTGTTAGTAATGGCAAAAGAATGGAACCCGCAGTTCGTTTATCGATGCAAATAATTTTTCAATAACTCAGGAGCGAAAATGCGCGTTTTTTTAAAAAAAAAAATTTATTACTTTTTATTTTTAACTTTTATTCCCCTTTCAACTATTTATAGTTAAAATATTGGGAAAAAATTCTGGAGTCCAGAGACGAAAATGGGTGTAGATTGAAATTCTTTCCCATACGTCACATGCAGTGTTTACTGTTATTTGACTAAATAAACAAATAAAATAAATAAATAAATCAAAACCCTTTTATGACCAGTATGACGTTTATGCCCCACTTGATATATTGCTCGAGGATTTCGCTGGGATACATATAAACGTCTATTGGTGTACTGTTTTGGAGTATGTGTACTACATTCAAATACATGGACCGACTGATCCAAGAATTCATTGTCGATATTACAGGCGTTTTATTTTCACTGCGTTTCATTGTCGATATTACAGGCATTGCGTTTCACGTTTAGCAGAGTTTTCTTGTTTTCTTGTGCGTTTTATTTTGTTGTATTGATTACTTTTGTTTGTTTTTAGTATAGTTAAAATAAAACTGCTGCTTAAGTTTGTTTTATTCAAATGTGCGAATACAAGTGATTTTGCGAATTTTTTTCTCGTCACTGTTACTAGAAAGTTCCCCGATTTCGACAGTTTTTTTTCCCTGTGCGTTGTATGTTTTAATGTTTCTTTTTAACTATTTAGTTTATTGTATTGCATCTAAAATTGTTTTCTGAGATTTTTCTACATCTACGACGATAAGTAGTTTTTGTATTTGTAAGGCAGCAGTAGGAGTGTAGCAAAAGGAGAGAAAAAGAGACACTTGTGTCAGGAATGCAAAGTACCATCTTGCATTGATCTCTGCTTTTCCAAATTTTATTCAAAATAAATGTAACTTTCTTATAACGATTCTTATAACTTTTTTATAAAAATCGGGGAGGATAAATTATATACATGACACTTTGCCGATATCCAGGTAGTAATTGTAGAAGATGCGGACGATTTGAGTTTGATGATCCTTAAATTCAATGAACGTTTTTTTTAAAGCAGCACCATCAATATAAAAAAAATGTGAATACCTGGCAGTTGGGAACAATGAGATTGAAGATCTTCTTCTAGAAAATGGGGAAAAATGAAAGGAGTAAACAAATATAAATATTTGGGTGTACTCTTTAACAAAAAGGGAAATAGCCAAGAAAAAATTAAGAGACGAATAAGCGTGGGGAGAAACGTGACACGAAGTATAAACTCTGTCTTATGGAACAAAACCATCACTAACAATACTAAAAGACGTCTTTTCTCCATACTAGTCAAGGGTGTTATAACGTACGGTTCAGAAGTTTAGGAAGTTGATAAAGAACAAGAGGGAAGCCCTTGAAATGGATTACTGGCGTCGAAGATGCTGTTGCAGCAGACGTGACAGAAACAGGAACGAAGAACTAAGAAAGAAAATGGGTGTAAAGAAATATATCCTTGACGAAATAGAGAAAAAACAAATCGTTTGGTATGGTCACGTTATGCAAATGACTGACGAAGGATGGCCAAAACGAGTCGTGCAATGGGTACCGACAGAAAGACAGAAGAGAGGAAGACCCAGACTTATATGGCAGCAAGGAGTGCGAGAGGCGAAGACGGCAAGAGAAATGCAGGAAGATCTATGGTCAAATAGAGAGGCATGGAGACTGAGAGCGGAGACACGGCGACAGCTGTAGAGCAACTCCGTATTATATATAACTTTCTTCAAGTTAATTATTTAACTGCAATTATTATAACTTTTCTTCGGTAGTTTCAAAATGAAAAATATAGAAAAAATGCATTGTTTTCTTAGTATTATTATGTTCCATCATATCCGGAAAGACCAATGAGACAGATATGGCCCTCTGACAATTTCTAAAAAACTAAATAATAAAATTTAGTTTATTTTGCAAATTTTGCACGTTTGGAGGGTTACTGCACGATACTGAACGTTTTATGTAATGCTGACTGAAAATTGCACTTTTTGGATTTTACTCGACGAATTTGCAAGATTAAGACTTTTATTGCAAAAAGTATATTTTTATATAATCAACATGTTTATCTTTTTTAAAAGTTTCATTTAAGAAAAAAGTTTTTATGACATAGCTCAGTAGTGCATTCGAGAGGTCTGTGAAACCCGAGTGCCGTTTAATATCTATCAACTCTGTATTTTGTTGCCCTAAGAATTGAGCGTCTGTACCTTCCATATTGCCTATTGCCTATTAAAATTTCGGAGTTATTGCAGCAAGAATAGGTCCTCGGCCCTTGGTTGTGGCCGCTCAGGAAACGCTATGTTAGGAGTCTATCAGCCCAATCGGATCTTATATCCGTTTTGTCAGTCTTCGGCGAACTTATCAACACGAGAGCTAGTCACATTCGACCTTACGTTCGGGCACGAAGCTTATAGCGACATGCTCCACTGCGTTTTAAAATCATCGAAATTTTCGTAACAAAGGTTGCCCTACGAGGTACAAGAGAGAATGAACGCAGTTTCGGACCGTTTTAGCAGCGTGCACACGTACGTAAAGCGAGGCTCAGCACACAGACAAGTATAAATGTAGAACGAAGTTTTTCTTCTTCTTCTTCTTCTTCTTCTTCTTCTTCTTCTTCTTCTTCTTCCTTTCAGGGATTAGGCATGAATGCCTGTTCCGTCTTCACTTGCATTTCAGCTCCATCTCTTCCCGGGCCTCCCGACATCTCTCCTACCCTTCGGTCGGTATTGCATCACTAAGCGTGGAATTCTTTCTTCACCCATTCTTCCAATGTGATGTCTCCATGATTCTCTGTATTCCTCTATCTTTTCATTTATATAGGAAGTTCCAGTTCTTTACGGATATCTTCGTTTCTTATGTGATCTTGTTTTATGCAGCCTTTAACTTTCCTGAGAAATCTCATTTCCGCTGCTTGGATTTTATTTTTATCTCTCTCTTTTGCTATCCACGATTCACTACCATACATGAGAACTGGAGCAGCCATTGTTTTATAAAATTTTATTTTGGTGTCTTCTGTATCAGTTTTTCCTGTATCAAATTGTATTAGTTGATGGAAATGTTTTCAAGAAAATAACTTCTCAAAAAACAATTTGAAAATATATATAATTGTAAATTATTTAATGTAATATTAATTGTAAGTTAAGCATTATGAAAACAACTAAGAATATTTCTTCTGTAACTTAATTATTTTTTACATATGAAGATATGTTTGTATTTTATATTTTTGTACTTACTTTTGTTGTTTTTATGCTAATTTAATTTTGTGTGCGAATAATCTTTAAAATGTCAAATATGGTTTGTTTAAACAAAATGTACAAACTTAATTATAGTCATTCACCTGAAATATCTCATTCAAAATACAAAAATAAGATGATAAATGGATTAACTGGAGTTTTGAGGCTACATAACACCGGTTTGCAAAGTCTTGATCTTTTTATTGCATGTTTTTGCACGTTTGTATGTTTTTGCTGCACGTTTTAGAGAGTTTTACTGCATGAAAATCCGGTCTTTAGTGATCAATAATGAAATACTAACTAAAAAGAAACTTAAATACAAAGTTGCGTTTGATATTCCGAAAAAAAAATCGGTCACTAAAAAGTCAAACAATCTTCACACCTGCCAATGCAATATTACTAATACATTTTCGTGCCAAAAACATCCAGATATGTTGACGCCCTAATATTACCACTATACCTGTAGCTCCCGAAAGTAGAGCATCTTACTTTTTAACCCAAATAGAAATATTGGATCTTCCATTATCAGTTAATTTTAAAAAAATGATTATTAACAACGAATTTATTAATATGTAAATGTAAATTTCCTCTTTTACATAACTTTTTGTACTGAAGTACTGGGATGTTTTTTCGTCCTTATTTTATTCAACTTAGTTTCCTTTATCATCACGCACGAAGGGGAAAATACGTAACAGTTTGATTTATCATGTGTATGGGAAAAAACAAGGTTATATGCATCTCATGACAGTTGCATCTACCAAGTACAAGAGTATTGCAACATTAAATTATAGTTATTATAAAATAATAATATACAAAATAAAATTCTTACTGCATTTTCCCACAAAAACTTTTTTCCAACAAATTACAATACAATCCTGAAACGTTGGTTGCGAAACAAAGTGACTAGTTAATTTGTTTGCATTTATCTCACGCTGAAGTCAAGGCCATTTTCAAATAATTAAATACATAATTTATCAAGTAATAATTTTATTATTCAGCTCTTCCATTTTTATATAAGCGATATATCAGAGAATAAACCGGTCCAATAATGACTACTTATACAACACACAAGTCGAGCTGACCCTCACATGGTGGGCAGTTTTTTGTCAACGGTGCAGAAGGGATATCCGCTGTACATATGTGATATGCAAATGGGCAAGAGAAGGCACAATGTGGCATCGCAAGGATAAGAAACGCACTTCGCCAGTGGGCTGGGTCATTACGTAAATGAAATTTTTACCCGGCTCGAGGCCGGAGATCATATCGTGTGGGATGGAGAAGAAAGTTGTCTTCGCAGAGTCCTTCTGATGACCTACTGCGTCAGCAACTTCCTTCGCCGGAAGCAAGGCGTTTACGAATCGGCCATTTCGTCTTCGGAATCCTTGGCCTAACATCCACGAACTCGCAGGAGCCTTTTGCATTACACTGACTAACTCTTTCATTTGAAAGTTAAATCAAACTGTGACGTAAGATCGAATTTCATTGTGAAATTAGTATTACAAACAATACTACACAATAATACTGTTATGTATTATGATGAGAGTTCCATCACTTTTAAAAAATGTATGTGACTTGCAATTGATGCGAGAGATAACGCTTTACATTTGCACTTGTTCGAATATATCAGAGTTATATAGCACCGTAGTATTGCAATACATAACATATTAAACATCCAGAGAACACTACAATTTACGTTCTCATATACTACTTACGTAGTGTGGAGAATGAATCGTAATGCTGCAGCAGAAAAACTGAGGGTTCGACGTATTAACTCTTTTTGTGAGTTCCTGATACCGAAAGAGGATAATGGTGTTCCTATTAGCAATACATCACTTCCTCTAGCAGGTTGTGTTGTCAGAATTCACGTTTTGTAAGTTCTTGATGCCTACAAATTGCTTGAGGGCAAAACATTTGTCCGTCTGTGAACTCTCTGTGTGTCTCTCATAATTTCAACTTCACACAGGAAATATAAATATTTGATGGAAAGACAAATACAATATCACTCATCGGAACAGTCGAGTTGACATATCGGTCATAATTTCCGACAGACTTGTACCATCATTGCAGCGCGATACTCGACTGATACCAACAGCTTCGATCCTAGGTTCGATTCCCGGTCGAGCCTAAAATAAAATTCTAACTTTCTAATACAAATTGTCAGTTTCTGTAGCAGTTTGACGAAAGAAAAACAAACGCTCAGGCAGGGTAAGTATTCTAGGAACGGTGATAAGAATACGTCATGCTTGCCTCATGCGGCCCTTATCCACAAGCGTGGATAATAAACAAAAGCAGGGAGTAGGCCTGGGTTCACCGCTAGCCGGCAAACGTCGGATTAATTACAATCCTAAAATGCGGCATACATATACACAGGACTTGATTTCTGGTGGAACGCGGCGAAACGGCGTTCTGGTACCTCGGGAATAATTATTAAATAATGTTATAAATATATAACTATTTCTATTAAATGAATAGTTAATTTGGGGCGCGTTCCGGGCCCTAAAATGTTCACAAATTTTCATCAAGCACTGCAACATACACAAATCCGAGTAAATAATACATTAAATTACAATTTTCAATAATAAGCACATAAGCTGCACCACTTGTAAATTGTACTAGAAGCTCTGGTTTGCGGTAAGCTGTGCAACACACGTGGTGATTGAAACTATTCTAGCAACGACAGCTTATTGACTTTAGGCCCAAACACGAGTCTATGACATCTGAGAACCATAACAAAGACTTCTGGGAAGGAAGTGTTCTCAAAAATGTCTTGGACGCTCCATTAAAGGAAGAACAACGCAAGTCATCTGACAGTTCGATAGGGTGCTGCAAGGTTATGTCTCAGCCCTGCGTGTCCCGTGCTCCCCTCTAGTTGATGGGAGATGAGTAAGTAGCCCGTCCTACCTTAAGGGTAGGGGTGGGGACAGGATGGGCAGGTAGGAAGGATCGTGCAAATTTCCCGGCCCTTTCAAGACCCGTAGCGGAAGGTATTGCTTAACACGTTCACCTTCCTGTCCTCTTATACAACATTTACAGGGATTTTCGGAAGTTCATACAACAATAATGACAATACAACAATAATGAAAATAACATACATACAATAATAATGACGGTATAAACCTACAATAAAGATTAGGTGGGTTTGTAAGACATATCGAATGTGTTGTGTTCTTTAGTACAAGTTCACCAAATCTTGAAATCGAAGGACGCAAGTCCGATTTTTAAAAATTTCATTAAGAGGATTTGAGCACGGGAGTCATCTATGGTGCCTGGACGAAATTCACATGGGGGTACACTTGCCTCTACAGACAAGGAATGAGAGTGCAGTATTCCGCCCCGCACTAAAAACGCTAATGGGGACACGTGCGAAAGGAAGAGTGCGCGCTCGGAGGACAATTGTTTACGGTTGAGCGGCGGCGTCTGCCTGAAAATGATGAAGGAAATCACGGAAACAAGCAATCAAAGTACGCCGCCCTCAAGAGTTATCAATGCAGACTGCAAAAACCAGAGTATTAAATGGCAAAATGTGTACGCGTATATATGCAATGAAAATAATAATAATAATAATAATAATAATAATAATAATAATAATAATATAAAACAAATATGTAAAAAGCGGTATAATATCAATTTACGCTTTAATTTAGGTAAACTTTACAAACAAAAAAGTTGCACAATTTGGAATTACATTAATAAACTATTTATTAAAATAATTTTACAAATAAATATTACTTGATTGAATTGCTTCCTAAATGAATTTATTTTAGGAGTACATTGTTTTATCTTTGACCGCGATGATAGCTATGGCACAAACGTTGGGAAGTCAATGACCGGCAATCGCTGTGGCATTGTCTTCGCAGAGCTACACGTCTCCGTCAACCAACAACCCACTTAAACTGGGATTAAAGATCAAAACTCGACGTGACTGATACTTTCCAAACCTACAGATAATATGCTCAGCGCCCACGCGCAATTGTGGCAACATCAATGTGACAACAAGGATAAGAGCCCAAAATTTATTGCTTATTTATCCTTGAAAATATATTTTATTACATGAGAGCTTTTTTTTTAATTTTCAAAATTCATGTAGTATATGACTTAGTGTAGGGATTGACAATGTGCACAGAACTCACTTTTTCCCATAGCACGTCATACGCAATTTTAACTGTTTTTTTACGTAAAATAAATAAAATAAAAAAATGAATCAAGTGCAGATGAAGGTGAACCCAAGCACTTCGCGTGCCTACCGCGGTTTCACGTGGGACATCTTGCGTTGTTAGCACGCAAGTTTGATTATGTGTAAAAAACAATTTTTTAAAATAAATATTATTTTGATTTTTTTTAATTCAAGAACTTTGCAGACCTTGCGTCGTTTGCAGGCAATTCTGAATATGCGTTCAAAATATTCTATTTTTAAATCAAATTATTTTTGAAAATGGTTATTTTGCAAAAAAAATAATGAAAACCACATTTCAAGAAAATTGATAGAATGATAAAACGTTTTGTAACATTTGTTTTGTTTTTTCTTCCGGGGCCTTTTTCCTGCTGCAGGAGATGCCAATTTTTCGACTATCCACGCCGGGTACCCATTATTTATCTCATGAAAACATATTGATCTTTACACTAGACACTGACACACTTGCGGGTTCCTCGGATTGTTGTCAGCATTCACAAGGCCTTCCGCAACAATACACATACATGAAACACAACGAACAAACAACTATGCCCACAGCGGGACTCGAACCCGCGACCGCTCAGAACGAGGCGTTGTGCTCTAGACACGCTCTAGCCACCTCGGTCATTCAGGCCGGCTAAAAGATGTAAAAAATTAAATACAGTAAAATACGGAAAAATACATAACGAAAAATTTGTATATTGTGTTAGGATTGCCCTGTCTCGCCAAGATCACAATTTTGAAAACTGTACATAGAAAGGCAAAAATATATTCAATTACTAGAACTCGGAATTTTAGGTACAAAAAAAGTGATTTAGCCACCTAAAATATGAAACAAAATTATGAAATTCGGCACCATTACGCATGAAAAGTGTCGTTTTAGATACTTAACATTAATTGCAAAATTATTAAATGAGGCATTTAAAAATCATTAGACAAGAAAATTTTTTTAGATCTAGAACTGATCACAAAAGGATTAATTTAGGCATTTTTATTATTCAGGAAAGTCAAATATTTTTATATTTATGAGTGACTACAACTATCATTTCCTTCACTTTCATAATTAAATATCAAAGTACATAATCAAGATATGAATCGAATCACATACACAAACGGTATAAATCCCGAAATTATCCTTTTTACATTCAAGGGGTTCAAGACTTAGACCCATTTTGTAAGATTCGCCTTTCGGACAGTCGACTTTTGCCTGATCGATGTTTTCTCTCGTCTGGATTGCGGAGACGACTCGCTGCGGCATGTCGTGGCGATAAGCCTCAACCTGTCAACTGCTCAGGGAATGGGCGCAGCTGCCCAAGTGCGTGCTGATTGGAGACGAGCGTGAAACATCCTCTTTGTATTGACTCGCAGTGCTTCTTATGTTCGGTGAGATGGGTGAGAGATTTCGGTGCGTAGTCGATACTACGCATTCGTTAATAAGGGAATGTTGGCGTTTCGGAAATTCGGGAAAATAGTAGTTTGGTTTTGGTATAACAAATTTTTAAAAAAGGAGTAATGAAAATATGATAATTCTTGAAAATTACTTGTTTTTTAAGCAGTTTTAGGCAAAAAATCAGAAAATAGGCATCAACCCGCCTTTTTAGGACAGTTTAGGCACTATCAGATGCTCTCCTTAGATCTATTTTTTCATGATTTGTAAACACCTACAATTATTTTCCACGACCTCCTAAAGTAAATAAATAGGCGTTTGTCCTAAAATCCAAGGCCCAGTAATTACATAGGAATCCGGGTTCTAGTTCTCAACCAAACTAGCTAGCTACCAGTCAAATGTCCGCGACCGTCGTAGACGGTTCAAGACAACGAAGTGTGAGAGGAAAGGAGGGACGGGGAAAAGGTAGAGAGCGGAAGGCGGTGGCTGCAAAGGAGGGGTAGAGGAGGGGGCGGGCGCCAAGGCCCCGCGGGGACCTCGTCGGGGCGTCGAACCGGGGCCCGGGCGAAAGGTGGCGGTGTCTGGCGGCGGAGGCCACGGCGAGGCCGCGCCGCGCCCGACGCCCGCGCCCCGTTCCGCGCCCGCCAGCCCTCCCATCTCCCCGCACCGCGCCGCTCCAGCCCCGACCGGCCCGCGCCGCCCACGCCCACCCACCGCCGCCGCCGACCCGACCCGCCGACCCGACCCGACCGCCGCCGCCGACCCGACCCGACCCGACCGACCCGACCCGACCGCGACCGCCGACCGCCGCCCGCCCGACCGCCTCCGTCCCGACCGACCGTCCGACCCGCCGTCCCGTCCGCCGACCGACCGACGTCCGATCCCGATCCTCCGTCGATCCGACCCCCGATCCTCGTCCCGATCCTCGACCCGTCCTGACCCGACCCGTACCTCGCCGTCCGTCCTCGTCCATCCGTCCGTCCGTCCTCCGTCCGTCCTCTCCGTCCGTCCGTCCGTCCTCCGTCCACGTCCGCCCATCGTCCGTCCGTCCGTCCGTCCGTCATCCGTCCGTCACGTCCCGTCCCGTCCCGTCCCGCTCCTCGATCGTACCCTCGTCATATCCTCGTTACCATACTGCCCCGCCCCACCCCTCACCTCCCTCCGAACGTCCCCTCTCTCCCATCCCTCACCGCCCCCATCCCTCAACGCCCCTGCCCATCCTCTCCCCCATCCCCGCCCCGCCCCTCCCCGGCCCTGCCCCTCCCCTACCCAGCCCCCTGCCCTCCCCCCCCTCCCTGCCCTCATGCCACCCAACGCCCGCCTCGCCCCGCTCTGGACCTCATTCCCCACCTCGCTGCACCCATCAGCTCCCCTCCACTCCACCCCGTTCCATCGGGCTCCGATTTTACCCGTCCTCTCGATCGGCTTAAGGCGGCTCAGGGCATCAATTGAAGTCACTCCAGTGCTTCTGGCCGGGTGGTCCTAGGCTTCCACTCCCGACGGTGGCAGGATTTTCGACACTAGCTACGTTGAATTCGGCCGCTGCCTGGAGGAGAATTCAAGCGGTCGACTGCTCTCATCGGTAGTTTTTCGTGGTTTCTCCGGACAATACGGAGAGAATGCCAGAGCAGTGCCCTTACAAATAGATCATGGACCACGATTTTTTCCAAAATTCATTTACCTCTATTCATCTGGTCCTACAAATTTCTAAAGAATATTTTTATTTGGGCGTATTATGCATTAATCCTTAACGTTTTCAAGCATTTAATGGATAAGTGAATGAATGAATGAATGAATGGTATTCTAAAAAATTAGATCTTTGAATAATGTTTTGTATAACCTTTTGAAACTACGAGAAGTTTTCGCGTAATTTTTGCTTAATGTAAAAGCAATTTATAAAAAAAAATTAAAACAGCTCCAATTATTTTCTTCATTTCTTCTTCGTTTGTGCAAAGACTCCTTAAAGAAATTGTGCAGATCTCATTTTGGTTAACTCTCTGAATTTCGAAAATCCAAAAGTTACGAATGAAAGAAATACAAGAAAGTATGTGTGTATATGCTGCTTGGGCACCATGAGTAGTGATATTCATTCTGTTATGACTTTCGTTTTTCCTTCTTTGCATATTGTTTGTGTTGGTCCTTGTAGCGACATCACATCATAGTACGACAACAGCACAGTTGCTAAGCTTTTCCATTATGACGAGGTTGTTCCCAAGAAGAGAAAATGTATTATACAGAAAAAGAATGAATGTTCTACAACAACAGACGTACCTAATCATCAAGATGTTTCTAGCTCATATCAAGAATATTGTTATTCAAGACCTATATTTAACAACTGTTAATGTATAACGTTCTCTTATGTATTAAAAGATTTAAATATAATTAGTAATTTTAATTCTTATTAACAATGTGGTAGTTGACATTCACTGGCTCAGGGCGTAACGCGCTGACTTCGCAGAAATATAAACAGCCAGCCAACCATTCAACATTTCTGAAAGCAAACTTTAAACTTTATTTATCACAACCCACTTAATGGATCAATTCAAAATACAATATTAATGAAATTAAACAAATAGAAATAAAGGAATAAAATAATAAAATAAAAAACCAAATTATTTTTGCGGTTCAAAAGATCTTGGGGGGCGTGCCCCCCAAACATCTCAGAAATATAAACAGCCCGAGATCGAGACCGCTGACCAGGGTTTTCGTGGTTTCCCTCAGGACATACAGTAGAATGCTGGAATGGTTCCAAAATTCCATCATCATATCACCTCATCATCCACAGGCTGGCATCGAAATGCTTTGAATATCCTCTTACAGGGTTCATCAAGGATCGCAGCGAACTAAGTATTACATTTCAGGTGACATTACGATTGACTCCACAGTTCTTTTATTTTTTTCTCTTCCTTTTTTTGTCTTTTCCCTACCCGCGCGCCACCTCACCTAGATCCGAGTAGGGGTGGTGTGGTGGACGCCCAGGAGGAAGAAGACGTCATTATGCTGACGCGGGCGCAGAGAGCGGAATCCTGTTTCCGCGGAAGGCGATTTCTGGCGCCGGAGGCGAAGGGGCCTTTGCCTGCCTCGCACCTCGCACCTAGCACCTTGCACCTTGCACCTTGCACCTCGCACCTCGTACTTCGCACCTCGCACCTTGCACCTCGTACTTCGCACCCCTTGCACCTCGTACTTCGCCCTTGCACCTCGTGTTTCGCACCTTGCCCCCTTGCACCTTGCCCTGACGCCTCCTACCAGTCGGCCTTGCGGGAATGGCATATGGCGGTCTGATCCAAGCTCCTTCCCACCAATATGAGAAAATAATTACAGACCACTCTGGATATTGAGAACTTGAATTTAGTCAACTTTCTATTATAGTGATCTGAAGTCACTGTTCCGAATACATATAATCAAACGAGCACTAGAAGATTCAGTTGCAGTGAACAATGGTTACAGTATCTCCATATTTGTTATAACTACCATAGTAAATGGAAAGGTAGGGAAAGCGGGGGTAATGGGGGTCAACGGTAAATTATCCATAATATTGTAATCAAACCATATTGAAAGGTAGGAACATATGTTTCTACGTACCATTGGTCATGATAACTGTAGCCAGTTGCTCACCACTGCCAAACAAGGTTTACGTCGACAATCATCGCGTTCGTACCAGGAATGTGAGAGGTTGGTGTTAGGAAGTGCTCTCAGAAACTAAGGTCTTACTATGTGAACTTTAAGATTTCTGGAAGAATTACATTTTTTGGAAGGGAACAACTTCAGTAAATTATCCGATACCAATTGCGAGTAATTTTAAACATTCTATGAACGTTTTTGAGAAGTTATGATAAAAATGTGCTTGTGGGGAAATGGTGGTCAGTGATTCTCATTATCGTAGCGTGACTGTCATTGCCCCAAACAAAATAATTTATTGATCTGAATGAGTTTAAATGGCTCCCTGGTGCTATTTACACGTAGCAAGAATGTCTGGATGGATGAAGAATTCATTGAATGGCTCAAACACTTTAAAAACCTTACTTGACCAACTGCCCAGAATCCCGTGCTGCTTATCTTGAACAACTTTGAGAGTAAAATTATTTCAGATGCCTACAATTATTGTAACCAAAATAAATTCCGTTCTAAGTACTTGTGCATTCATTTTGCTTCCTATTTCTCTAGTGATTCCCATTACCCGAATATGAAAGTAATGGGTATCAAATGCAAATTTCTATTTGGAAATTGGATATTTGGGGTGTTTTAGCGAATTTTTTATTATTTTTTGTGGTGAAATCACAAGCTTAATCACCACTATGTGATATAAAGCACGTTCTTGTTCACAGGAACAATTTATTTTGATTTATATTGAAAAAAACAAAAAGTGACCCTTACTACCTCCGCTTCGTCTATACGCATTACAAGTTCCAGGAAATGAGAGTTCCCTTGAGTAACGCGAAGTTTGCACGTAAAGAGACTTGTGAGTTATTTTTGTAACATACTATATAAATAATAAAATTGCGACTTCAGTGATTTAACGGTTCGCGTATCGGACTGTTGTATCCTAGTTTGCGGGTTCAACTGTGAAGATCTACGAGTTCGGGTTGCCCGTCGCTGCCACCAACCAACCAACATTGTAAGAGTAGCATGGCAGCTCTACCCAGGAATGCCTGCCGGAGAATGACTCGACTCACCGCCCATGACACATTAATCTGCATAAAAAAGAAACCAGTAGATGTCAGTTCAAAGGAGGATATTCTCCCCTTCCGTCAAATAGCTCCATTGAAAATTATTTACCCTTCTCACCGCAGTAGCACTGTGGCATATGGATGATTAACACACGAGAGGAGGAAAGGCTGAGAGTTCTTCCTTAGAGAGACTTCAATTGATTGCAATCGTTTTTGCTTAGCTTAATGACGCTCTTAGTTAAAAACAATTTTTTGATAAAAAATCCTCCAAGATAATAATTTAAAAATTATATAATTTTCCTCAAACATCGACGCAATTTTTTTATTTGGTAGTTAAATTCGCAACATGGAAATATATGCGGTTCCTCCTTTTCCTCCCTTGGTTGACAGATTATTTCGTGTTTCCGGGCGCGTCAACTGTTCTGGTAATTAGTGTTGTAAGTGTATGGCATGTTTTTATCGCGGAGGTGGCGGTGAACTTCCATCACTGGATGGCGAGATTCGGAGCCGACCTACATGTCGGCTTGCGGTGTTTTGTGCGGCCACCAGCGGTGCACCGCCGCAAGCTCTAAGCTGGACAAGCTCACCGGACAAGCTCTAAGCTCCCGACTGGTCTCCCCACCCGCGTGGTAGTGTAGTGAATTTGATATAATTTTTTCGTGTTTCCGGGCACGTCAATTGCTTTGGTAATTAGTCCCGTTAGTGTAGTGCATGTTTTTTTTCTCTCGGGAGATGCGCGGTTATCTTTCCCCGTTGGATGGCGACATCCGGCGCCGACCTACCGTCGGCTAGTGGGGTTTCCCCCCTAACCAGGACTCTCCCACCAGCGGGGCAGCAGTCGGGACAAGCTCTAAGCTCCATACCGGTCTCCCGGGATATGTGGAAGTGTAGAGCATGTTAGTGTAAGTGTGTATGTGTAAGGGGAGAGGATAGGACACGGAAGAGGAAGGACAGATCGCGCGTGGTCCGTGGCCCGTTTGGTAGGGTACTGCTCCGGCATTAGCCTGGTGTTGATCGGAGAAACCACGGAAAACTACCGATCAGAGCAGCCGGCCGCTAGAAATTTCCTCCAGACAGCGACTGAATTCGACCTAGCTGAAGAGCTCATGTCGAAAATCCTGCCACCGTCAGGACTCGAACCTAGAACCTCCCGGTCAGATGCGCTGCAGTGACATCAGTTGATTAGTGTAGTGAATGTAAGTGTAAAAGTGTATAAGTTAGGACTGCATATTAGTCAAAGAATGGGAAGAAAAGATCGCGCGTGGTCCTTAGCTCCTTTGTTAAATGTTAATGTTAAATGTTAATGCTCTGGCATTCCCTTGGTGTTTATCGGGGAAACAACGGAAAACGACCGATCAGAGCAGCCGGCCGATTGAATTCTCCTCCAGACAGTGACTGAATTCGACCCAGCTATGAACTAGCTACGGTCGAAAATCTTGCCACCGTCGGGACGCTAACCCTAGCACCTCCACGTCACAGGACTGCAGGGACATCAGCTCATGCCCTGAGCCATCTCAGCCGGTTACTCCACTGAGAAAACACCACGCATCAAACGCCTGCTGTAGCCGCTTTGTTTCATCATCATGCAGCTTAATGTAGTAGTTTGCTAGATCGACCACGGTGAGGTACTCCCCCAAAATACTCCAAATAGTAGTGAACTTTCTGTTCTTCAAGATGGCAAGAAAAAAAATTGGCACTTACCGGCCTAATTTTTTAATAAAAGAAGCTTAAATTAGTATAGGCCCTTATGGAAAAACGTTTGTGGACATACGTTTAAGTTATTGAAGAAGTTTTAAGGTGAAAGTACCCTTTTCTTTTATTCAATACTAGCAAATTTGTTGAGGAATCAGATGATATTAAATGTAACATACTTCATCGGGTATTCTGAGGAGTAATTTATAAAAAACTACTGCGAAATTCATCGCAACCAGAAGTATTGACATTGGACCTAGGAATTATGTTGTACAAATCCTGCTGTTGTCAGAAGGGTTTCTCTTGGGGCACAAGAGAAAACCGCCCTAATTTAAAATCTTGTACCACACACTACCACTAGACATTTGACGATAGTTCACTTTCAATGCAAACAATGTGCACTAATATTCAACGCACAAAGAAAGAAAAGTATGAGACCAAAGTAAACCTAACCTACATCAGGTATAGCCAACCAGTGAAAATGAAAAACCATTCGAAAGACTAAATTTATTAGTAAACATTGTTTTTCTAGAGCAACTATTCAATATTTCACTTTTAACTGTTAACAAATAATTATTTAAATGTTCCATTTACTTTTCCAAGCAGTAATTGTTAAGCTATAGATGTAATAAATGGTGGAGTGTTTGATTAGCGACTGACACGAACATATAGAAAGATTTTCCTAAGAATGAGCCAAAGTGACATTAGTGCTGGCAACATAACTGAACGGTCTGTGGTCGCTGTGTCCTTAAGTCCATTAGACTCTCTTCCTGCATTCGTTCGTTTGCAGTTGGCTAACTTGGAAATGGCCCCGACGCTTCCTTTTGTGATGTCCTCGTCCGACAAAAATATAGTGTGCCACGAGAAATAATTGAAATTAGGAAGTGCAGTGTTATGAGTTCTTCTCTAAAAATTATTTTTTTCTATAAACATTACATTGCATTTACTTTTTCTGTGATAAGTATTATGTTTATTTTAAAACCGAGATTTGAATGCGAGATGCGTACTGATGCACGTGGTTCCAGCCTTTGTGTGGTGAACTGTGATTGAGAGCTTTCTATTTACATTCTTGACAGTTTTCTTTTACTGATTGTGAGAGCATGTTAAGAGATTTTCCACATACTTAATTAAATTTAAATATTTCCCGGAATCGCGTACGAGCAAATACCTCAGCGAAACTCCTACACTTGTGCATAGGATTGTCTTCACGGAAGCCATAACCATACACTTTACGAAGAGGCGTGGATGAACAGATGCCACGGCGGAAGGATACTTCGCTGAATTAAATCTGTTGTTCACTTGTTTAGCGAAGTGTCATTTTTGCTCATTCTTAGGAAAATCCTTATGTACATGTGATCTTCACTTTCTTTTAGCGAACCGTCACTTTGGCTCATTCTTAGGAAAATCTTTTTCATGTTGATGTTCACTTGTTTAGCGAACCGTCACTTTGGCTCATTCTTAGGAAAATCCTTCCGTACATGTGATGTTCACTTGTTTAGCGAACCGTCACTTTGGCTCATTTTTAGGAAAATCCTCCTATACCACCTTAACTACGACATCGTTCTCTTCTATCGGCGCCCGCAAGTTCTCGGCCCACCCGCGCCGGCGCCGCCTTCGCCGGTATTTTTACGGAACGCCGTTTGTTTATGCAGCGCCAACAGCGGCCGACGGCTCCTACGCCTCAGGCACCCAACTCGCGTCTCGGCGCTCACCGCCCCCTCCCCCGGCCGCGCACCCACCGGTCGACCCCTGGCCGTGATGAGAAAACTCCAGATCCTATTACGCAGGGTTGGGCAAAACACTTTAATTTTAGTATTTAAATACTCCGCCAAAACACTTCGTTTACAGATATTTAAATGCTAAACGCTGATGTAAGTTTTGATTTGATAAATACTTACGTTTTAAAATACTTGAAATACACAAAATACAGTAAGTACAAATGTAATTTATTTTTTATTCCAACTGTATACTGTAAATGTTAAGTAATAATAATAATAAAAGCAAATTAGTAATATACAGTCATATAATTTCTGAACAATAACCTATATAAATGTGTTCTTAATGAAATTAAACCAAAAAATCAGAAAAAAATAAAAAAATTCAAAAACCCAGGCATATCTGGTTTCATTTTTCCACGGACTTCGCACTGAAAGCGAGCAAAAGATCCAGGAAATTTTAAGTATTTTTTAAAACCACCTATTTTATGTATTTAAATATTGAATTGAATGTGCCTTATTTTACGTGGCGAGGCTCAGGCAATGAGGCCTGCTCTTCCGTCTGACCACGCAAATTTCGTTACACTCTTTTCACCCATTCATGGGAGAAAGAAGGTATTACTTGGGTGACGAAACAGGCGATTTGAATTTAGCTCATAGGCGTCATTTAGGCTTGAGGATCTTTTACATGCAGTAAATGTACTAACATGGGACAGCCGGCTTTACTTCCCCTCTGAAGGATTTTTTCGCCCTTAAAAATCCACGGCTTCGATCGGGTTTGAACCCGCAAACTTGGGTATAGCAGTCCGATACTCTAACCGCTACACCATCGCCGCCGCTAAATATATACTAAATATACCTGCTAAACACATGTAAAAAAAACTCAAAAGTTTACAGTTTTTCAAATACAAAATGTATTTAAAGTGCTTATTTCAAAAAAAAGTATTTAAATAGTGCCCAAACCTACTATTACGATGGCTTGCCCACAATCATAGCAACGAATCTACTAAGCATTTATTAGGGATTTTTTGCACGGCAAAGCACTGTAGCAACCGATAGCACTATGGATCTTCTGTGCACCGGCGGTTCGAGTTTTTCATTTTTATGCATCTGCGCATGCGCAGAAGATTGAGATTGCAATCGATTGCCGTGCAAAAACTCCCTATTATCCTTGTCATGCATCAGCTTACTGCGCCATCCAACGTAGCACAATAAAAATAAGTATTGCTAATTTTCAATGCGCGCAAAAATGGAAAGAAAACGATACAGTCTCTAGCCATGAGAAAACAGTCTATGGTTTTGTTAGGTACCAAGAAACTCAGGAAATACAAAAATCAACACCGGGAGCGGTAGCTCAGTGCATCAACTGATGTCACTGCAGCGCTTCTGACCGGGAGGTCCTAGTTTCGAGTCCTGACGGCGGCAGGATTTTCGACACTAGCTTTTCAGCTAGGTCGAATTCAGTCGCTGTCTGGAGGAGAATTCTAGCGGCCGGCTGCTCTGATCGGTAGTTTTCCGTGGTTTCTCCGATCAACACCAGGCGAATGCCGGAGTAGTACCCTATCAAACGGGCCACAGACCGCGCGCAATCTGTCCTTCCTCTTCCTTGTTCTATCCTCTCCCCTTACACACACACTTACACTAACATGCACTAGACTACCATATATTCCGGGAGACCAGTCGGGAGCTTAGAGCTTGTTCCGGCTGGGGCGGTGCCCCGCTGGTGGGAGAGTCCTGGTTAGGGGGAAACCCCACTAGCCGACCCGTGTGTAGATCGGCGCCGGATCTCATCATCCAGCTGGGGAAGATCACCGCCATCTCCTGAGAAAACATACACTACACTTACGGGACTAATGACCGAAGCCGTTGACGCGCCCGGAAACACGAAAAAATTAATCAATCAATCAAAAATCAATATAACAGTTTCAATTTTGACTGAAATGCGTAAGAGTGTGATTACATTATTCCACCTATTCTCACAATGCGCCGACTCATTTCTCATATTTTTTCTTACTTTGTGCGTCACTACTTACGACATAGCTGACGTCATGCCAAAGCAAGGATCCAAGGAAGATACCGCCCGCCGTAAAATACTTGCTCTTCACGTGTTGCGTTATCAAACAGTTACTTTTTTCACATTGTCGTTTAGTAAATAGTTGTTGTAGTGCTTATCCTCATCGTTCATTCGTTCTGTGCCTATGCAATATTCGTGAAGACTGTTCGCTAAAATATTTATTTTATTGTAGCCTTATGCCAGAGTTTTATTATTTGTTCTTTTTGAGTAGTGTACGTGGGTTTTGCGAAACCATTTTGTGTGGTTTTGTTCTGCTCCATTTTTGCTGCTACAGGCACTTATTGTCATTTGCCTTTTTTCGCCACGAGACAAATTCAGTACCACCGGGGACTCACGACTAGTTGCTACTTTCCGGATCGCCGACACCTGCTGTTGTTGTTGTTGTTGTTGTTGTTGTTTTTTTTTTTTGTTTTTTTTGTTTTGTTTTGTTTTGTTTAGGGTTAGTTGAAAATTAGAACTACATTGTTTTGCCTTTACCGGCAACCACCCACTTCGAGGACTCCCTTATATCAATATCATTTCATTATGGTTCCTATAGGTCTTATTTCGACTTTGAAAGTGGACAGAAAAGGACGAGACAAGCGCAAGGCTTCAGACGGACTTTTTAATCAAATGTTTGTTGTTAATACAGCCAATAAATATTGGTACTCATTTGAAAGTAGGTCAGGGCGTAGGGTTGGGAAGTATTTGAAATACATGTTTTAAGTACACTCTGTACTTGAAAAACTGTATTTTTGAGGCTTTTGGACATGTATTTAAATGCATAAAGTATAGATATTTTTTTAAAAAATACTTAAAATACAGTAAATACAGACGAAGATAACAAGGTTAGTTCCTTATGTGTGATTCTGCTAATGAATGAGCCATTCGCTAGTCAAACACTCGACCGTTTATTGCATCTACAGATTGACAATATCTGCTTGTAAACGTGAACGGAGCATTTTAATAATTATTTGTAAATAGTTAAAAGAGAAGTGTTGATTGGTTGCTGTAAGGTGGACCGCATTGAAAGAAAAAGAAAATCTCTTTTCAGCTATTGAATTTGACTTCTCTTAATTTTTAAATGATAAATCTAAATTGTTAAAAATGGTGCACTATTATCCGACAATAAAAGCGTTTTTGCGAAATAACACACATCCACGCCAGTTCAACTGTTTTCCTTTGAGGGTTTTACACATTCGCCAACTAGGAGTTTATTGTCTGATGATTTGTTTGAAAAGCTAGTCATTTTAAAAGAAATTTCCGTTTATTTGAGATAGACATATTTTTGATATCGTTTTATATTTGAAAGTGTTTACACATACACACGTACGCACACATACAGAGTTGATTATTGTTCAGTTATATAACTGTCAATTAGTAATGTTTGGTAATTAACGATTACAATATATTGTTGTAATAATAAAGTTATAATACAAAATTATTTATTTACTGTATTTTGTAGTATTTTAAACACGTATGTATTCAATTCAAAACCTAATGTATTTGGAGTATGAATTTACAAAGTAGTTACTCATTTACAAAGTAGTTGGCGAAGAGTTTAAATAATAAATTTAAAGTATTTTGATCGATCCTGCCGATACGTATACTTCAAGTGCTCCACAAGTAAAGTGTAAAGTGTTCTTTGAGCAAAGCAACCTCGATAGTAAATAGTTTGATAAATGAAATCCATTGAATAGGCTCTTCACGAACGACTCAAAATCGTATGGCCGCACTGTTCCATAAAGAAGCGCTGGAAAAATAAACGGGCTCCGCGTGTTAAGCGAACGCCTTCGCAAACATTAATAAGCCTGTCAGCGCTCTCTAAGAACACGTTTTTGTGGAATGACTAGAAGAACCAAACAATATCATACTTCCTGTGGATATCTAAAAGGGGGATTACGTTCGGTATAGAACGTTGAGCATAAGTGAATTTTGAGGAGTTTTCACTCGAAACGTTTAAAACATGCAGAGATAAATACCAATGAAATTATAAAACGATGAAGTATTGATGAATTTTCTTACAAGAGTATAATAGTACATTATGAAACGATGATGTAATGGAGGATATTAATACACGAGTGTGATATTACGATACGAGTGAGGTACGAGCGAGTATAGTAAACTTCACACGAGTGTATTAATACCCATTACATCGAGTTTCATACGGTAATATACTACGGCTTACAGTAACTTTTAAAAGTTAAACTTTTACATTGAACCGTTTCGTGGCAGTTGATGTGCAGACCACCTAGCGGATAGTTACCCTACCTGCCGCAGGTGGCTTTGGTTTACCAGTGCGAGAAAATACAAACGTTGCGCTTACAATAATTCCGAGATCACCATTTTCGCTTTTTCTCTTATTTCTGAAGGTGACAAATCCTCTTCTGATTCACTAGACATTTCAAACTAAAGAATTGGCCGGTTTTAAAGGACAAACACACTGCAGCAACGGTCTTAACGTCAGCAATGTTCCCTCTACCACTCCACTCGCTAGTCAAATAGGATAAAGTGAAATTCTTCCAATTTATTTTATATAATATTCCAATTTAATAAAATAAATTAAAACTGATAAACATAATGCAACATTAAATGCAATTTTAATGAACACAATCGAACAAAACATTTACTAGAACGATTCTCAAAGATTAATGAAGTCTCAGTACTTGGTTTGTAAGCTTCTCTGTGATTGTTCAAGTATCTATCATAATGAAATCTGTATCGTAATGAGAATCATAATGCAACGGGTTGGAGACATCAAATGACAGAATTATACTATGGGAGTAGAAAAAGTATATTACGAACTTCACGAGTACGAGTATATGAATACTCAATACGAGTTTCATGAAGATCTTTTTTTACGACTAACGAAAACTAATGGAAGTGGATTGGTTTGGTTTGGTTTGGTTTGGTTTCTTCGTGTTTCCGGGCGCGTCAACTGCTTCGGTCATTAGTCCCGTTAGTGTATTGCATGCTTTTCTCGGGAGATGGTGGTGGTCTTCCCCCGCTGAATGGCGAGATCCGGCGCCGATCTACCGTCGGCTAGTGGGGTTTCCCCCTAGCCAGGACTCTCCCACCAGCGGGGCACCGCCCCAGCCGGAACAAGCTCTAAGCTCCCGACCGGTCTCCCGGGATATGTGGTAGTGTAGTGCATGTTAGTGTAAGTGTGTGTGTAAGTGGAGAGGATACGACAAGGAAGAGGAAGGAAAGATCGCGCGCGGTCCGTGGCCCGTTCGTTAGGGTACTGCTCCGGCATTCGCCTGGTGTTGATTGGAGAAACCACGGAAAACTACCGATCAGAGCAGCCGGCCGCTAGAATTCTCCTCCAGGCAGCAACTGAATTCGTCCTAGCTGGAAAGCTAGTGTCGAAAACCCTGCCGCCGCCGCCACGACTCGAACCTAGGACCTCCCGGTTAGAGGCGCTGCAGTGACATCAGTTGATGCACTGAGCTACCGCTCCCGTTTAAAGGAAGTGGAACCTAGTAACTATTTCACCTCACATTAACTCATTTTGAGGCTAGCCAATATTGCCTCTAACTTCCACCACGAGAGACAAGTAGGATTGAGCTAACCGAAGCTAAAATCTAAGGATTACTTTTTTAAATCATCTCAGTGCAGCTTCTGGGCCTCCTTCTCTTCCACTTAATAACGGACACACTCCTCTTGGGGGCTTTAGTAATTGAGCTGTTTTTGGAAGCACGGTATTCGCGGTTTATAACTCCACTCTGCGTTCCCGCACAGCAATTCCACCGACAACCGAACGAAATATTTATTAGAACTATGATCAGTTATATTAGTTTATTACAAGTTATCTATTTATATTCTAAACCCGAGTTTGTGTAATCATTTCCGGCTGGGGGTGATGGATTTTCAGAGCACATAATCCTCCGTGTATTATGTAAAGCTTGTATTTTTTTACACTTGTAGAAGAACCTAGCTAGGTACCCGTCAACATTAAATCCATTCAGTAATATGTCATCCTAACGAGTTCTCTCAACCTACCAACCGGACAGCTCGGACATCACTGACGATGAGACCGACATCTGGCGGGGGATGAGAGAGTCAAATTCCGTCCCGACAAAACATTTGATTGTCATATTTCGTCATATTTCGTGTTTTTGGACACGTTAACTGCTGTGAAATAACAAAGATTCTACGGTTTTAAGAAATTAATGTGAATATTATACGAAATTTGACCATTGTTTCTGACTGCAAAGTGTTTGCTATTTATTGAAAGTTAATTCTTCAGGCGCGATAACACAGGGCAGGACATGGTATCACTAGCCAGGAAAACATTGAATATGCCGGAGCACAACAGAACAGGATAGGGTGGGTTTGGGGGGCGGCAGGACGCGCAGAGCAGGGCAGCGTGGAAGAGACCGTGAACAGGACAGGACAAGAGAGGACAGAACAAGAGAAGAAAGGGCAACACAGAACAGACCAAGATACGGCTGAGCGGGTGGTGCTGGGTGGATTGGTGTAGAGCGTTTCGGAATAGAGATACTGACGAGATGCGAGGCGGGGAGGAGCGGGTTGGGGTGGAGCGTGGCGGGGCGTGGCGGGGCGGGGCGGGGCGGGGCGGGGCGGGGCGGGAAACGAGGGCGCGTCGAACGCAGAATGAAGCGCCACCTCCGAGTATTTTTACTCCTGGACCTCCGGCCACGCGTTTACTTCACCGGCGGCAGGTCTGGGGCGCAGTCAAGGCTCCCATTCCATCAGTCAAACAAACGACCGACGCCTTCCTCCCCCACATACACGCTTCGGGCCTTCCGCAGCGCCGCGGGAATTCACCGCCGGAATCAAGAAGTAAATAGCGAGGTTTTGCGCAGCGTGAAACGAGATAACATAATCGGTTAAGATCCAAATGTTACGGATAAAGTATGGAATAAAATACGTAGAAAAATATTGATAAAATATTCTTTTTTTAATTTTTTAAATTTTATTTTATTAAAAATTTTTTTAAAATTAGGTTAAGGTTTTTTTAATTTTTTTTTTTATAGTTTTTTCATATTTTTATCTAAAATCTAGATAATTAATATTGTGGTTTTTCGAAAATTGTAGTTTAATCTATACTATGTTGAGACTTAACTTCAGCAATTCAAATCTATAAGTTGAAAACACCAAATGTTGCTGTTTGGAAAGGAATTTGAGATTTATATTCAACCAAATTTCGCAACATTCTTCTTTAAATTGAAGATAGTGGGCCTTAGCCCTGATGATTTCACCTGTTTCTTTTATTTAAACAATTAAATTTTTAATATAGTATATTAAAATTTATTTATATACTTTATATAAAAAATAATAAACACTTATCTGCCGACATTTGCACTTTACGTCACTTTCAAGATCAAATTAAGTTCAATAACAATACAAGGATATCCCCTCACCATGATGTTATAGTTGGCGAAGGGAAGATGGCGAGTATTGTAAATTCTAAGAACAAGTATGTTTAGAAATCCAAGTGCTTTTGCGTGGATATAAATAAAGGCAATGTACAGCACATTCTGTAAAAGGTCGCATGGGTCACTGAAACTTTTCAGTGTTTATAAGTAATATCCTACAAAGTCCACTACGGCATATATGTACAAATACCGGCAAAGAAACGTTTTAATTACATTTTCAGAAACCTGTTTAAATCTGTGTTCACAAAGAAATGTGATTGTATTGTTCCAGAATTAGCAAACCTTCCGCGATTTATCAGTTTTTCAGAATTAGAATGGGATGAAACTGTTTTTTTTTTCTTTGGATTTCGAGGGAAAACTTGCAGTAAATGCACCGTATTTTGCACTATTATTACACATAATCATCATCAGAAAAGAGAAGGTTTCAGCTGATAAAACCGAAGAAAATGAATTGCTAGTGTGACAACGCTCTAGCAGCTCTAGCCTATCTGACTTCTACTGGTCCAACATACTGGTGCTGGAATCTGTAAACTTCTACAACAAAAATCATATCTGAAGGAAACGACTGAAATGTTACATAGAATCTTGTTATTCCACAGACGCCATGTCATTGTGATGACGTGGGGGAAGGAGCAAAATCCGGTCTACAGTTTGGAAGTTCTTATTGTCGGCCACACACGGGTCGGCTCGCATCGAATTTTCTGTGTCAGTTTCATAGGGAGATCTTTGACTATTCACTCTACAGTGCGGATCCTCCCTTCCCCCGCACAGCGATTTCCTTATTTCTTCACTGTCAAGAATTTCCTGTCCAGTCATCATTACGCTATCACAGTCACAAAAGCAGCTGAGCATCCGGCCGTTAGCATTCTCCTCCAGACAGCGACTCATTTCGACCGGCCAACGAATATCTAGTTAGACAACTTCGGGACTCACTCTATCCTGCCAACGTCGGGACTAGAATCTTAGAACCTCCCGGTCAGAGACACTACAGTGATATTTAATGCCCTGAGCCAAATTATGGCTAGGATGATCGATTAATTAATTGATTAATTGATTGGTGATTCCGGGCGCGTCAACTAAGGTCATTAGTCCCGTAAATGCAATGCATATTCTTATCGCAGGAGGTGACAGTGATCTTCACCTGCCAGATGGTGAGATCCGGCACTGACCTATGCCGGATGGCGGGAATTTTCCCTTACCAGGTATCTCCCACCAGCAGCTCACCGCTCGATTCGGCCGAGCTCTAAGCTCCCGATAGGTCTCCTGACAAGTGTGGTAGAGTAGTGCATGTAAGTGTGTGTATGTAAGGGGCGAGGAAAGGAAAAGAAAGAGGAAGGAAACATCGCGCTTTCCATGGCTCGTTCGTTACATGTACTGCTCCGGGATTCGCCTGTTGTTGATCGGAGAAACCACAGAAAACTACCGATCGTATAATCCATCCGCTAGAATTCTCCTGCAGACAGCGACTGAATTCGACCTGACTACGAGTATCCAGCGAGTCTCGAAAATCCTGCCACACCGTCGGGACTCGAATGTTTCTACCTCCCGATCAGACACCCTGCAGCGATGTCAGTTAATGCCCTGAGCCACCTAAGCCGGTACGAAATAGAGTTTCCTTTTTACTGACGCCGCACGCAAACTTCCTTTCCGGACGCGCCCCTTGTAATCAGGGCTGAGTGGCGCTGGGGGCTTTGGGAGGCGCCATCCGGCGGGCGCGCTTCGGGCCGCGTGCAATGCGCTGCAGAGAGCGTTGCCTGGGTGGAACACAGGGCGGGGGGTGGGGGCGAGGAGAAGCCGCACAAAGCGAAACACAGCAGCATCGCCCCCGCGAAGCCCTTGAGGCGGGGAGGAAGCCCCCGGAAGCACCCCGCCCCCACCTCCGCCCCGCCCACCCGCCGCGGCCGCAACGCGCAGTGCTCCGGCGTGATACCCACATCGCCGAGTAGCCGGACCGGCAGATGTGGCTCAGGGCATCAATTGATGTCATTGCAGGGCGTCTGACCGGGAGATGGGGCTCAGGGCATCAATTGATGTCATTGCAGGGCCTCGGACCGGGAAGGGGCTCAGGGCATCATTGATGTCATTGCAGGGCCTTGACCGGGCATTGCAGGGCCTCTGACCGGGAGGGTCTAGTATTCGAATCCCGACGATCGCAAGGTTTTCGACACTACCTACACAGCTAGGTCGAGCTCTATCGCTGACTGGAGGAGAATTCTAGCGGTCGGCTGCCCTGATCGGTAGTTTTCCGTGGTTTCTGCGATCAACACCAGGTGAATGCCGGAGAAGTACCCTACAGATCTGTCACTTAACTACACATCTGCTTGCGGGATACTTTCCCCTCCAGCAGGACATGGCGCCTGCCAGAACGTGTTATTAAGCTCGCGGCGTGTGTGATAGTGTAGCGCCCGTAACTTTTAAGTGTGTGAAAGGGAAGATAGGAGAAGGATAGGACCAGGAAGGAATGATCGTCCGACGTCTGTGGCCGTTCGTTAGAGTACTCGTTTGTCATTCGCCTGGTAATGATCGGAGATACCACGGAAAATTCAGAGTTGATCAGAGTTGCAAGCCGTTGTAATTCTCCTCCTGACAGGGGCTGCCCTAGCTACATAGGTATGGTCGAAAATTCGCTATAGTCGGGAATTTGATTGATTTATTGATTTTTTCGTGTTTCCGGGCGCGTCAACTGCATTGCTCATTAGTCCCGTTAGTGTAGTGCATGTTTTTTCGCGGAAGATGGCGGTGATTTTCCTCTCGCTGGATGGCGACATCCGGCGCCGACCTACCGTCGGCTAGTGGGGTTTCCCCCTAACCAGGACTCTCCCACCAGCGGGGCACCGCCCCAGCAGGGACAAGCTCTAAGCTCCCGACCGGTCTCCAGGAATATGTGGTAGTGTAGTGCATGTTAGTGTAAGTGTGTGTGTAAGGGGAGACGATAGGACAAGGAACAGAAAAGAAAGATCGCGCGCGGTCCGTGGCCCGTTTGGTAGGGTACTGCTCCGGCATTCACATGGTGCAGATCGGAGAAACCACGGAAAAGATCAGAGCAGCCGGCCGCTAGAATTCTCCTCTAGACAGCGACTGAATTCGACCTAGCTGAAAAGCTAGTGTGAAAAACCCTGGCGCCATCAGGACTCGAACCTACGATTCCCGGTCAGAGGCGCTGCAGTGACATCAGTTGATGCACTGAGCTACCGCTCCTCCCGGTACTATGGTGGCGTTCAAGCTCGTGATTGATTGGATGACAGCGCCACGACTGACCAAATGTCAACTGAGAGAATGTTTTAATCGGAATACAAGTAGAGAGGCAGCTGCAGCCGCGTCGTCAGGTGCAGCGATGGGCGGCGAGGCAGGCGATTGGGGGAGGGGGGACGGGGGCATAGCGAAAAGCGAGAAGCGAAGGTCGAAGGGGGCGGCGGCAGCGGCAGCTTCGCGCCGGTCTCTCCGGCTGATGGGCGACGGCGGCGGGGGCGACACGGGTGGGCGCGCGCCGTGCGAGAGGGGCGAGGGGGGGAGGAATGCGGAGAAGCCGGGGCTGGAATCCCACGCGCCCGCCCGCCCGCCCGCATGACGCTCTCAAGGCCGCCCCAGTGCCCGCGGCGGCGCAGCGGCGCCCCCCCCCTCACCCGCCCACGGCCAAGTGCCAGCCGCGCCCCTCCCCCACCTCCCATTGAGCCATCAACACTCGTACGGTCTCACTGCTCACCCAGTCGCATGCTCACCAGCCACGTGCTGACCCAGTCACCTGCTGTCCAGTCACCTACCTCCCGCCTCTGCCACCATCACTGCTCACCCACCGCTCTACCCAACCTCTCACTAGCCATCTCTCACCCATCCCTACTCACTAGCTACTTCTCACTAGTCATCTTCTCACTAGTCACTATTCATCTGCTCAACAGACGACTGCTCACTCAGTCACCTGCTCCCCAGTCATCTACACTCCCGGCCATCTGTGCACCCATCCATCTGCTCAACCTGTCCCTCCCCTCCATCACCTGCTACCACCCCAGACCTACCCCAGTACTTCAGCCACATACTCTCTTCATCATCTGCTCATCAGCCACCTCACACTCCAATCCAGTAGTGATCAGAGGGCTTGCCTTCCATCTCTTGGTAAAGAGGTTCTAACCCCGATCGATCGAGTTTTGAATTTGTGATAGATCCAGTTTCCTCTGACTTTCCCGTTTTCTGTGCCTCTCCACCACAGCCCAAGTATCATTCAATTCTGATTCTCACAGACCTGTCAGCAAGTAACCATCATCTTACACTGTAATAAGATCACAATATGAAAGAGATTTAGTGTGCGGAATATAATTCCTACGTAATTGCCTATCCAGTATGGAGTGAGAGTGCTGATAATCGAATATTATACAGCATGCAATGCATCACGTCCCGGTTTTCATTCAGTGATGAATTTTAGTGTTTTCCTCTTTCCTCACAGAAGTTAACAAGGAACGAAAAAAATACTTTTTGATTGAAATCACGATGTGCTGATTGCTCATTGCATTACTTTGTTTTTATGACTTTCATGAACTATTGGAGATTCAAGAGAGTATAGTAATTTGTCTGTGGCCTGTGAGATCTCCCGAAATGCTTTTGCCCAGTGATTGTTTGGGGGCGATGTGTTGAAGTACCGAGCATTAAAAAATAACACTGGCACGATAACGGCATTTCATAAACATATATTGAAAGAAATTACTAACATAGAGAGGACGATTTTAGTGAATGGATCTGAACGTGTTTCGTAAAAAACATGAATTTTAGGTGAGAGATATATTCAACCTTAAGATTATCCTGATGCAAACAAATGCACTTGTTTAGTACAGCCTCTTACTGGTTTCTTGAATTTGTGGGTGTGTTCGTGTAACGTTTCGTTTCTAGACATAGATCTTGTCAAAATTGTAAATTTCCTTGTTTATACCCAAATTTGAAAATTCAAGGTAGTTAGAGGATGAGAGAGAAATAATTGTAGAATCCAGAAAAATCATAGTAAACTCGGAATAGGGTTTTGAAATACTCTCTTCTTCTGTGAAGGCGTCGAGTAAAGGCGACGAAGAAACATATATACGGGGAGGATTTTAATGAGATGTTATTTTTTTCTTTTCCACTTTAGAACAATGCCGTTTAGAATAGAAATTAATTCTATGCTATGGCAAGAGGAAAAAATCCATCTTTAATATATACTTTTGCATGTTTCGTCCATTTCTACTAATAAGTCGTTTTTTACCTTTTCTCGTCATTATTAATGCATTTTTTCTCCGATTTCATCGATTCACTTTAATGGTTCTTGCTTCAAATAATATTTACGAGATGCAACAAACGTTTTCCATAGAATTCCTGAGCAGCCTATTTGATTTCTTCGCTCAGAAATTGTAATGTCTCCCATTATGAGTATGTAACCTAAGGTAACTGTGCGTCTATCAGCGCATTTGTCGGTTCGGCCGATTCCGGGATAACTAAAGACAGAGAACCCTGGTAAAGAACAGTCCAAACCGAAAGTCTGAAAGCAGAGTTCGCTTGAACAAAGACTCGATTACATCAGTGACATATCCAAAAGCTTCAGTTGTTCATCTGAACTGGTTTTGATCATTTTTACGTCATTGTTCTTTGTTTTTAGAGCATTTTAAAAACATTTTAAGAACATTTTATTGATCATTTGTTGGCCGTGTTTTAGGTCATCAAAAACCCCTACTGATCACTCATTCTGTGAGGTAGTCTGAAGACCTCAGCCTCAAAAAATATAAGATCCAAAAGGTCCCAGTTTGTTGATCAAGGCTATAAAAACATAACTCAAGAAAGATTTTAAGGGAATATGACGCACCTTTATAAATCAATGAACGATGGAAACGTGTGTTTTAGCCTAAGTAATGCGCCTTGCGGGATCCATAAGCGTATTTTACCTAGTAACATAATTACACAAGTAGCTGATCTCATGCGATTACATCGCGTAAAAGAAAGACAGTCCTATAGTCTGTAGAAATGTTGCAACTAAAAAGTACTATACACACCCAGTACGGAAAACGCAAAGCTTCAAAAATATTTTTCATGTCGTTCAGTAGCTATTCTCCAAGAATAATGAAATGAGAGGTTTACAAATTCTAGAACAATATAATCTCTACTCACTGTGAACAGAGTTATATAAACATTTTTTTGAAAATATGTTTTTGAAATGTTTTATATTATATTGAGGAACTTACATATACAATAGTATGTTGTGGACTGTAGCAGGAAATTCTGCAATCCATTGTAACTTAAAAACAGAATGTTTCACTTATAATTGTAATCACTGAACATTTTTTGTAAATTAACATTTTAGAAAACATCTCAACATTGCGCTTATATACAGTCATTAATATTAGCATTTACAATCGCTTCTTAAGTTTTGAACTTAAATAATGCTATGAAACATTGACTGATTTCGATAAATCTATTGCAATTCGCAAAAGAAAATGACCACGTCAGCAAACTACATGGAAAGTGGTAGGTCTCGAAAGCGGCATATAAACGTTCATTCTATTAATTTTAAGACATTTTTGAATTTAGCGTTTTTCCTACAAAAAGTGCTAATACGAAAGATTTGTAACAAATTAAGAGCCTACCACCTTTTATTAAAAGCAAAAATTACGAAATTTTGTTGATTAAAATGCTCAAATTCATTTTTAAACGGAAAACCTTGGTGTTTTTTATATTTAGATTCTATACGTTTCGAGTCAATTCAGTTTAATTCACCCTTCGGGGTTATTTGTCATCCATTAGGAGTATATTATTATTGTTCAAATGACGCCTTAAATAGAGTAATTTTTTTATAAGGGATTATTTTCTTCAGAGCGATGGTTGATTTCATTGGATCATGCTTAACAATATCAAATAATCTAATATACATAATGCAGATAAAGTGTACCAAGTGTACAAGATTACATCTCACATGCATTAACAATCTAATTATCAATATTGCTTACTCACAGTACAAATCTTTGTCATCAATACGATACAGATCACCGGTCATGCACTCATAACATCGCATACATTACCACCAACAGCACATCTCGCTTCCACACTGCAGTCTTTTAATCAAAATCTGGCTTACCTGAAATAGAAAGAAAAAACATATCAGGTACATGAATTCTTTGCAAGCAAGTTAAATAAGAAAAGAAGTATTCAAGTTTAACATTGAACAAAATTGTCTATACTTTTTAAAAGCTTTTTGACAATATTTTTATCATTATCTGAAAATAGTATCCAAGAGCCAAGACCATTCGCCAAAAGAATCCAGGAATATTGAATATTAACAGCAATAACGCTGTTCAATTTTAAAACCTATTTATTGGTTAAACTACGTTTATTTGGAATGTTTATTTTTCTTCAATTTCTTCCTGTTCTATGTTACCAACGGATTGTCTGTATCATTGTACAGATAACTATTCCTGGATTTTCTGGACAATTGTGATTTATGATTTAAATAAAAATGGAATACATGCAGGTTTGCTTCTATCACCCACGTCATGCTGAAAATGATTACAAGCTGAAAACTACCAACCTTACGCAGTATACGAATCTACAACCATCGTAAGAACTTGATTGATGTGAACGATTGATTGACTTAATCGCCGGCTCAATCGCCTAGGCCAATTACTACGTACACTAGCGGATTAAATTAATATTTATAAATGAAATCCCGTACTTCCGTAGTTTGCATTAGCATTGTTGATATTTGTTAGTCGAGTCTTCAGTGTAAAGCTTTATTTATTGCAAAGTTTCATTAATTTCATAATATATTAAACGATCAATTCTCTATTTTCTTGTCTGGAGGAGAATTCTAGCGGCCGGCTGCTCTGATCGGTAGTTTTCCGTGGTTTCTCTGATCAACACCAGGCGAATGCCGGAGCAGTACCCTAACAAACGGACCACGGACCGCGCGCGATCTTTCCTTCCTCTTCCTTGTCCTATCCTCTCCCCTCACACACTCACTTACACTAACATGTACTACACTACCACATATTCCGGGAGACCGGTCGGGAGTTTAGAGAGCTTGTCCCGGCTGGGGCGGTGCCCCGCTGGTGGGAGAGTCCTGGTTAGAGGGAAACCCCACTAGCCGACGGTAGGTCGGCGCCGGATCTCGCCATCCAGCGGGAGATCACCGCGGACTCCCGCGAAAAAACATGCACCACACTAACGGGACTAATGTCCAAAGCAGTTGACGCGCCCGGAAACACGAAAAAATCAATCTATTTTCTTGACAGATTTATGCAATTACGTATCATTTTGAAACAGAGAGCTTCTAATGTAGAATTCAATTGCCTTTTCGTATTCCGGCACGAAATGAAGTGTACTCTGGAATGAATACGTATTGTTAGAGAAGTGTGTTCCGATTGGAAAATTTGCCCATGCCTGCTTACGCAATGGCATTGGACTTCGCTGGAGTAGAGTGCACAGCGCGAGTTCATGCGTACGCGAGTGCGTGGGACGCACGGTGCGTATTGGATTCGCGACGCCAACGCCGCCGCCCTGGCTTGCGTAATGCAATGGCATGCACCACGCAGCGCAACACACAACCATGATGTTTTGAAATCATCGCTGTTTTCATACAAACTTCCATGCTTAAAACATCGATATATTAAAGGGATTGATTCATAGACTCATGATTCCGGGTGCGTCCACCTGCTCTGGTCGTTAGTCGCGCAAGTGTAGTGCATGTTTTTCATCGGGAGATGGCGGTGATCTTCCCCCGCTGGATGGCGAAATCTGGTTTTTCATAACCAGGTATCTTCCACCAGCGCGGCACAGCCCCAGCCGGGACAAGCTCTACCCTCTAAGGTGTGTGGTGAGCATGGAAGGGGGTTTAAGTAAGGGGTGAGGATAGAACAAAGGAGGAAGGAACGATTGCGCGCGGTCTGTGGCTTACCTACTAAGCGAGTGTCAAAATCCTGCCATCGTTGGGGCACTGACCAGGATCCCCCGGTTAAAGGAACTACTGTTACAGCAATTGATACCCTGAGCCGGTAGTGAATTAAGACCAATGTTTTTTTGTTAACATCAATGTTTTGCATTCGATGATTTTACGCTTTCTTTGTGAATGCAAAATTCCTACAATCACTATTTCGTAAAACTCCCAGTGCGAAAAATACGAAATAATAACTTATGGTACGAATACCGGTTTATATGTTCTCAACTTCTAGTCAAACGAACGGGTTTTGTACTCCATCGAGCAGACTATCCCCCGACCGAGATTATCCTGATGCCCCCGTAGTACTTCCTGTCTTCCTTCGTATTTCGCCAATGGAGATGTTCTCAACGCATTCCCCATGAACGTAAGGCCTCCCGTCGTTCTTCTCCGCAGTCTATTTCAGCGAACTGAAAAGTTGTCCTTTGAGATGGCCCTGGGCGTTCAAGATTTTTTGGTCCATTGTTTTCAGGTAAATGCTCATTATGAATGAACAAAACCAAGCCACTGTCAAATTAAAGTAAATCTTTGAAAGCATACACGATTTTTGGAGGAGGTATGGTTAACATTGATGATTTAATTTTAAACGTCGATATTTGGTAACATGGATATTTTGTTATCGAAGTTGCCTCACTGCTGGTGAGTCGTAGGCGGAGCTCTAAGCAGAAGTGAAGCCTCTCTCGCAATCAATGCCAGACGACATGAGAGAACACAAATACATGTTTTTCATACAAACACGGCGCCATTCAGCATAACAGTCACGTACCATGACGGACAGTGACAGGCACCGCATATAATAGCATTTCGATACAACAAACTATATTGTATTAAAGCTTTCATTTGTGCTGATAATCAGTGGCAAAAATTATTTTACAAAACGTGCGAAAATTTATTATATTTTATATCTAATTAACGCTGTAGCGTTACTTTATTAATGATTTTTTACATTAATACTTGCAATTATATTCATACCTAATCTAAACCATTTCCCAACACATGAGAATAAAGCTATTACTAATGATGGAGGTTATTGGCTATATTGTTATGCATTACGCATGTTATACATATTATGTCTATGTAAAATTACATGGCATTAATATAGGAATATATGTCATTAATATTTAGAGAAAACTTCCCAGAATTTAAAAAAAGCCATGTAAACGAAAGTATTCATCTAATTCAGACGGGTTAATTATTTCGTTACTAAAATATTATATTGCATTGCATAGAATAGTACCTCCAGTTCTGTGACTCACTAACTCTTCGTACCTCAAGAAAACTCACGTATTCCTTTGAATTTGCTGTTGAATCAATAAAAATCATCATGCATTGTATTGCGAGCCACAGTACCGTCCGGTACAAGCCGTGAGGCCAGCACCCGACCTGAGACGTCTTGGGGGGGTGGCGAACACAATTCACCAGATGGTCGACTAGCTCAGTATAGACGTCCCAGTGTGGACACAATAAATAAAAAAATAGGGGGGGCAGGGTCGTGAAGATCGTTTATGGATTGGATGCAAAAATTACAAATAACTCGGGTGAGAATCACTTTTCACTAAATTCAGGATATATTCTAAAAATATTTGCTGCTATGACAAATACATACAATTTCCTACTTTCATCTACAACCCAATTGTTTAACAAACACACTTTCAGAAATTCGAAAGAATCGTTAAAATATTACTTTACAAAAATGTGAAAGAAACACACAAAAAAAAAATCAAATACAGAATACTCTTGACTGAAAAAAACACACACTAATAACACAATACACAATTTCCTACTTTCATCTACAACCCAATTGTTTAACAAACACACTTTCAGAAATTCGAAAGAATCGTTAAAATATTACTTTACAAAAATGTGAAAGAAACACACATTGAAAATCAAAATTAATACTTTTGACTTAACATTACTTTTACAACAAAAGGAAACTCTTTCTCTCTCTAAAATCCAGAGAATGACTATTATTATAATTATACTCTTACACAAACTCTTAATCACTATATTACAATATTAGATCTTCAAATCCTTTTTGAAAGAAAAGATTGATTCTGTTCTCACGTATTAGAAGTCGGAAACAAATGTACTTTTACTTTTCTTATCTTTTAAGCATGGTAAATCTGTTACCCTCCCTTTCTTTCTACGTGACAGATACAGAATAAGCTTTCTGATTAAACTGAATCACTCCTATCCCTACAAAACAGTTTATTTGGAACGACCTTACTTTGTTCTCGGCCGCGTAGAGCAGTCCGCTGCGCTTCCTTCTACCCCTTTTCACCGAGCTGCTTCGGCCTTGAAGCGTCGTGGCCTCGGGTTGAGAACGCAGTTGCTCCCCAGAAATCGCCTTCTTCTTCTCGTTCAAGTTTTATATTCTTGAATACTCTCATATGAATTTTACTTTATTTTCGATTACGGTTAATGACCAACTGGATATTCAGAGTGAAAATGAATCCAGAGATCACCCCTTTTATACGAGCACCAACTTCAGAGAGTATTTAAATATAAGAAAAGCATGTGAGGAAAAAAAAACTGGAAAGAGAAATGAATGCAAGCCATTAATTACTGCCATCTATTCAAAATTTCTCTCCCTAATTCTCCCATTATAAATTCATAACATTTCTTATTATCTTTCTTCTAAGATTATGTTTAAATCAATTTATAATAGAATAATTACCTCTTCTGGTCTTCTAGAAGAGTTTTCCTCAAAAAAGTTGCAAATCTGAAGTCCGCTGCAATGTCACTTCCTGGCGTACCGTTTTCCATACGTCCGCCCAGTTCAGCTGCTACCTTCAGAAAGAACTTTTTCTTTCATCCGACCTCCGGTCTCGCCCTCGGTCTATGGTGGCGGTCTCTCTTGTTCTAAATTCTAATTATCATTCCAAATATTCATCCGCGTTGGCGCGCGTTCAAAATATACCTTTCCCTCGTTTTCTTAGGGCGTATGTGACACGTTTTCGGAATCTAAGAAAACGGACGGTCACAGTATACCCACAAAAAAAGGCACATTGATGATTATGAATCATGTTTCTTCAATTCTGCAAATGTGCAGGTGGCTCCAACATTAATATTGTCTTTGCCCGCCCTCTGTAAGCGTTACAACATTCTAACACACGAGCATGAAATCATGATTGATTGATTAGTGATTCCGGACGCCTCAACTGCTTAAGTCATTAGTCGCGTAAGTGCAGTGCATGTTCTCGTCGCGGGAGGAGACACATGTGATCTCCCCCGCTAGATGGTGAGATCCGACGCCGACTTACTGGTCGGATTGTGAGGTGTTCTCCAACCAGGTACCTCCCTCCAGAGGGGCAAGCTCCAAGCTCCCGACTGGGCTCCCGGTAGTGGTAGTGTAGAGCATGAAGTACCGGGAGCGGTAGCTGAGTGCATCAACTGATGTCACTGCAGCGCCTCTGACCGGGAGGTGCTAGGTTCCCACTCCCCACGGCGGCAGGATTTTCGACACTAGCTTTTCAGCTAGGTCGAATTCAGTCGCTGTCTGGAGGAGAATTCTAGCGGCCGGCTGCTCTGATCGGTAGTTTTCCGTGGTTTCTCCGATCAACACCAGGTGAATGTCGGAGCAGTACCCTAACAAACGGGCCATGGAGCGCGCGCGATCTGTCCTTCCTCTTCCTTGTCCTATCCTCTCCCCTTACATACACACACACACACACTAAAACACTACCACATGCACTACACTACCACATATTCCGGGAGACCGGTAAGGAGCTTAGAGCTTGTCCTGACTGGGGCGGTGCCCTGCTGGTGGGAGAGTGCTGGTTAGGGGGAAACCCCACTAGCCGACGGTAGGTCGGCGCCGGATTTCGCCATCCAGCGGGGGAAGATCACCGCCATCTCCCGAGGAAAAAACCATGCACACAACTAACGGGACTACTGGCCAAAGCAGTTGACGCGCCCGGAAACGCGAAGAAATAAATCAATCAAATGCATGTAAATGTAAGTAAGGGGTGATGACAGGACAAGGAATAGGACGGAAAGATCGCGTGAGGTCCGTAGCCCTTTAGTTAAAGTAGTGCTCCAGCATTCGTCAACGGAGAAACCACAGAAAACTATTGATCAAAGCAACAAGACTTATTCTGCAGCGCCTCTCTCGTACTCCATCGGACCTATTCTCCAAATAACAATTGAATTCGACCTAGCTATGTAGCACATATATATATATATATATATATATATATATATATATATATATATATATATATATATATACACACACAACTGATTTACTTATATATATCGAAAATCCTGCCTCCCGGTTGATAAACACGCATTGATAAAGATGAATCGAATTTATTCCATTCTGCAAAAGTGCAGATCCGCTCAACATTATAATTTTCTTTCCAGCCCCCATCTAAGCGCCAGCAAGCTCAAACACACGGCCGTGAAGTCTCAGAATGCCGGATGATTATGTAAATGCAGGGCCATTATAACCACGATTACATGACAACCCTACGCACAACAGACGCATTCGGATCTCCCAGGCGTGCGTGCGTGCAATTGCGTGACTGGGACCAGTGACGCACGTTGAGTGGCATCGCTCGTCGCGTGACTACGAGCAATAGCTGCTTCGGTACGAAACGACTGCTCAGCACGTCAGCACGCGTTTCCCACCGATATACCACGCGGCGATTCCCGTGCTAATTTCTCACCGCGCAAGCCAATTGCGAGCATTTCGTATGGCTAACTGCCCTAATTTTACACTGTTTGCCTAATAATATGCTTCATTATTCATTACACAGGACTTGTTCAGAAGAAGTTACGTAACACAATTAGCTCCTCTTTAAATTAGCTTAAAATTCAAGACGAACGGGTCTTAAGGGTCGATTATCCCAGAGGAAGGAAGATAACGTTGAGCGAAATATTTTAGTGAAATCTTGACTACACGAGAATGTTGAAAATTCGTTAGGGAGCAGAATTAACGAATGAGGAAGTGCTCTAAATATCAGCAGAAAATCCATTTAGGCGGCTGAAGGCACCACCTGATGTCACTGCTGTGCCTCTGACCGGGAGGTCCTAGAGTTCGAGTCCTGACGGGGGCAGAATTTTCTTCTCTGGTTACACAGCTAGGTCGAATTTATTATTCAATATGGAGGAGAATTCTCGCGGTCGGCTGCTCTGTTCGATAGTTTTGTGTGGTTTCTCCCATCAAAACCAGGCGAATGCCGGAGTAGTACCCTAACAAGCGGCAGTATGGAGGAGAATTATCGCAGTCGGCTGCTGTGTTCGATAGTTTTGTGCGGTTTCTCCCATCAACACCAGGTGAATGCCGTAACAAACGGGCCACGGACCGGACACGATCATTCCTTCATCTTCCTTTACATATCCTCACCCTTCACCACACACACTGACATCGATAACACTAACTCATATGGCAGGAGACCACTTGGGATATTAGAGCTGGTCCCGGTCGGGGAGCTGATCCGCTGGTGGGAGATTCACGAGGAGAAAACCCGTCAGCCCATGGGTAGGTCGTCCCTGGATCCATCGGAGGAAGATCACCGCCAGCGATAAAAGCGTGCACTACACTTACGGGTCGAATAACCTTGGTAGTTGATGGGCCAGGAATCACTAAACCATCGATCAGAACTAAGCCCAATCCCATGGACAATAAGAAAAAATGGCGGGTGGAGCAGGTATGTTCGACGCAGATTTTCACGTCATTGTTGTATGGAAAGCGTAACGAAATAATATACAGAATGAGTCACTTCAGACCTAAATCAGCAATGCCGGTTCCGCGATACGCAACCCCCACACATCCCGCAATCCCACTCATCCCACAATCCCACTCAGCAACCCACAATGCCACTCAAACCCCTATCACCAAAAAACAATCCCATACCCCATAATCCCACTCAACAACCCATAATCCCACTCAACAACCCATAATCCCACTCAACAACCCACAATCCCACTTCATTTATAATCCTACTCAACTCATAATTCCACTCAAACCCGAAATTCCATTTATTCCACCATCCCATTAGTGATAGCTCATTGACCATGTAACGGAAGTTGCATTACATTTGACAACCATTTTCATTTCTCGTAGCCTAACAGCAAGGGCGCGGAGCTGCATTGCTCGTGCATCGCGTCCCGGCGGTGCCAGGGTCGGACGCCCCTGCAGCCGCGGTGCGCAACCCGAGCCGTCACCCGACGCCCACCGCCGACCCCGCCACCGACACGGCGGCACTCGCGGGGTTTCGCCGCACGCGCCCCGCGCCACCGGCACCAAGAGCCATGCCACAGCCACATCCACGCTTTCAGAGCATCGGTGAATGCGTGCACTTGGCATATTCTGGAGTCGGATTAATCACGCTTTTGGTAGCTAGCGGTGTTCCTACGCAATAACAACAAAAACAACAACAACAACGACAACAACAACAACAATAATAACAACAACAACAACAACAACAACTGGGATGGCTCATGGGCAGCGTACTAGCTCCCCTTGCTGTGGTCCCGGGTTCGATTCCCGGCCGAGCCAAAAATAGAGTTGTATCATTTCTTTGAAATCGTCCCAGTTTCTGTAGCTACGTGACGAAGGAAAGCTCAAGCAGGCGGATCTTGCTAGTTACGGTGAAGAAAATGCGTCATGTCGCTCTTACCCCCAAGCATGCGAATTTCACTAGGCCCAGGCGAGTGGGACACCGGTAGTTCGCCGACGAATTCGAACTACCGACCAAGTAACGCCAAATACATACGTCATAAAAAATAATAATTTTAAATAATAATAATAATAATAATAATAATAATAATAATAATAATATAAATAATAGTTGAGGTTGCGAATATAGCTTGAGTATTTAGGAAGAGCTTCTGCAGAAGTTCGTGTCGAAACAAGACTGTTGTCTTTTAATCCTTTGATCCAAGGGAAAGTACTGAAAACCAAGTATTTAAGAATTATTACTATACCTTAGCCCAATAATTATTGAGTACTGCAGAAATTGTCGCTGCTACCTGTCTGGTGGAAACGTAAATCGTTTACTCCGGGTTTTCTCTCGTAATTCACGTTAGTTATTACGCGGGGTTATTACGCGATGTTTCACGGAGTTTGCAATGTTGCGAGTTTGACACACTTCCAACGTAAAAATTAACTTTCAATGCAACCAAGATGCGTATCACTTAGATTTTTACAAGAGCGAGGCGAGTCGCACCGAAACTGCTCAACTTCCTGATCTTCACGCAATGCGATCTCAACGCGTCTTGTGGGAAAAGACAGGATTCCGCGAAATTGCGACAATGTTGTCTATTCTGGTCGTTCTTGGAGTGTCTGGTCCGTGGTGCGTTTGCACGGCCATCTTGGAAAGCAATTCAAAATTTCAAAGCAGTTCAGTCCTTCCAAAGTGTTTTGTAATAACAATGAATTCCCTTTCTCTCTGGAAGGCAGTCCGTTGTTTTTAGGGTGAAATTAACTAAGTCGAAATGTTTGAAATGTACACTTTTTGCTGTTAATTAGTGCTAAAGAATTGTTATAAATGACTGAATTACAGGTACGGCGCCTTTGAATTAATTTGGCCGCCTATATGCTAACAATAATAATAGAAAATATAATCCACGATTTTCAGTCGGATTTATAGGGTCCAATTTTTCTCTCCTCCTCATATGAATAAAATGAGTAAATACTCCAGAGCAATTGCTCACGAGTACAAATAGGAACTACTACCTCTCATAAGCAATTGCTTCTTTTGATATGAATAAAAAATTTCGTGAAACTTGTAGCATTTAGTTCTCTCACTGAGTAATTTATCACTAACTGATCTGTTGCGATTGGTCGATTTTCGTTTGTTCTATTTGTCTATGTTACTGCGCGTCGCGTTCTTGTTCCTGATGGTGTCGACCGTGTTAGGTTAAGTGGTACAGTTGACGAGCATTTTTGCCGAAATCGTAGGAAATCTTTCATACAGGTATTACGTCAGTAATCAACTCAGAACAGTTTCTACCCCAAACACTCTTGGATCCATTCAATACGATTTGAGTCACCTACAGAGGTTGTTACGAAAATTCGAAGTAAACGCTTCACGCTTAGAGCTATTTCTCGATTTTACTCATACGAAAAGTAAGTAATTGCTCCTCGGCCGAGCAGTTACTCACCAATGGAGAAATTGCAAAATAGAGAGCAATTACTCACGTCTTTTATTCATCCTATTTAACACTGGCGGATCCAGGGGCTCCACGGGGCCGATGCCCCTCCCCCATAAAAGCCCTAGAGTTTTCGTTTACCTTTCTTTAATTGCAAAATTGATTTCAATATGTATGTATGTACTACTTATGTAATTATTTAAACAATAATATTGTATAGTATATCTACAGTATATAAATACACAAAAAACAAATATGTTTATTATTTAACAACAATTTACAATGCCCTCCCCCCCATGATCAGCCAGACCCGCCCCTACTGTTTGAAGCAAAACTTGAGAGAGAAAAAATATTTAAATTATTTCAAAGAATTGGTCGCCCCGACTGGGATTCGAACCCGGGTCTTCTGGTTTACGCCCAGTTACAACCAATTCTTTGAAGTAATTTAATTATTAATATACATTGTTACTCATTAACAAGGTCCCAATTTGGATAGCTTAACGCATGCGGAACCTATTCTCCGATCGTAAGTACGTACAACAAGGTGACAATTATAAGAAATAATACATTTTCATTCGTACTACCCATTATCTACACGAGACTGACGCCTCCAACTCTTTCTCCACACCCAACTCAAACTTCACATACTCCACCGCCTCCACCTGCGTCTCCAGCAGCGCTTTCGCTTGATTGATTGATTGATGGATTTTTTCGTGTTTCCGGGCGAGTCAACTGCTTCGGCCATTAGACCCGTTAGTGTAGTGCATGTTTTTTCTCGAGAGATGGCTGATCTTCTCCCCCTGGATGGCGAGATCCGGCGCCGACCTACCGTCGGCTAGTGGGCTTTCCCCCTAACCAGGACTCTCCCATCAGCGGGGCACCGCCCCAGCCGGGTCAAGCTCCAAGCTCCCGACCGGTATCCCGGAATATGTGGTAGTGTAGAGCAAGTTAGTGTAAGTGTGTGCGTAAAGGGGAGAGGATAGGACAAGGAAGAGGAAGGAAAGATCGCACGCGGTCCGTGGCCCGTTTGTTAGGGTACTGCTCCGGCATTCGCCTGGTGTTGATCGGAGAAACCACGGAAAACTACCGATCAGAGCAGCTGGCCGCTAGAATTCTCCTCCAGACAGCGACTGAATTCGACCTAGCTGAAAAACTAGTGTCGAAAATCCTGCCGCCCGTGGGGAGTGGGAACCTAGGACCACCCGGTGAGAGGCGCTGCAGTGACATCAGTTGATGCACTGAGCTACCGCTCCCGGTAGCGCTTTCGCGAACGCGTGCATTCCGTGCCCTCCCGCGCGCCACTCTCTTATCTTCTCGCGCGTCGGAGGCGGAGGCGGAGCGGCACAACGCAGCCTCTGTGCGTCCCCCGCAGCGCTCGCCCCCTCGCACCACCGGACATCCGGCTCTCCGCGCACCGATCGCGCACAACGGCGCCTTCTTCGCTCGCGTAACCCTGGGGAGGGGAACCGGAGGAGTAGGGGCGGATCTGGCGTATTTGCTGTTTTTTATCCTTAAACATAATGATATGTATAAAGAACACAAATTGTTGGACTTCTAAAATATATGTCAGTCTCATCATCAGATGTTGAGAGATCCTTCTCCACATTGAAAATGATTTTGTCTCACAATCATCGCAAATTTGAAATTGTGATCCTTCAAAAGTTACTTGTAATATCAATAATTACTGGTTAGTGCGAACTATTAAGAATTCTTTTCTTGTTGTTTGGCGAGATTTGTAATGTGTAATGAGTAGACATCGGATGCTTAGGAAAATGCCAATTTTATTCTAGCGAACTCATTGAAAGGCTGATAATATATGTGCACGAATAGTGACAAATGATCACATATGACGAAGTTTTATAATGTTAATTTTTGCTTTTTTTAGCATAAATGCTTTTTTTTGCATAAATACCTTTTTATGGGCTTTTTTGCCTTTTATGTATTATTTTTATATACAACGCTAAGATATGAAAAAATTGGCCGTTATCCAACGTCCCCATTCATTACGAAGTCTTCAATTCACGTCTTGATATTATAGAGTACCAGAGAATTCCTAAAAGTATATCAACTGATTTTCTCCATTTCCCTAATACTAGCCACAATAAATACGAGCCATGTTCTGAGAACATGGTCGATTGACAATACACCGAGGGCACCGTAATTGTAAGTGGATTGATTGATTTTTTCGTGTTTCCGGGCGCGTCAAATGCTTTCATTAGTTCCGTTAGTTTAGTGCGTATTTTTTCCCGGGAAATTGCGGTGATCTTCCTTCCGCTGGATGGCGAGATCTAGCGCCGACGTACCGTCGCTAGTGGGGTTTCCCCCTAACCAGGACTCTCCCACCAGCAGGGCACCGCCCTGTCTGGGAAAAGCTCTAAGCTCCCGACCGGTCTCCCAAAATATATGGTACTGTAGTGCATGTCAGTGTAAGTGTGTGTGTACGGGGAGAGGATAGGACAAGGAAGAGGAAGAAAAGATCGCGCGCGGTCCGTGGCCCGTTTGGTAGGGTACTACTCCGGCAGTCGCCTGGTATTGAACGGAGAAACCACGGAAAACTACCGATCAGAGCAGCCGGCCGCTAGAATTCTCCTCCCGACAGCGACTGAATTCGACCTAGCTGAAAAGCTAGTGTCGAAAATCCTGCCACCGTCAGGGACCTGCGGGTCACAGGCCCTGCAGTGACATCAGTTAAAGCACTGAGCTACCGCTCCCGGTGAGGATGAGAGAGGGAGGGGAGAGTGAGGGGATGGAGATGGATACCTGCAATCCCCCCTCCGCTGCCGTCAACTGCCCCACGTGCTGCGCAAAGGTTCTGTCGCTCACGGAGCGGCTCGGGGCGGCGGGGGGGAGGCGGCGGAGGCGGAGGCGGGGCGCGGAGGCGACGGTGGAGGCGGCGGCGGCGGAGGCGGCGGTGGCGGCAGCGGAGGTGGCGGCCGTCGCGGAAGCCGGGGGCGGCGGCGCCGCCGGCGGCCTTCGACTGCCCCGGCCGCTCTGGTCGACGGCCGCGACTCGCTGCTTCTTTCTTTCAAGAACAGCTTCAGCCAGCAAATGGACAAATGCAACTCGCTGACCACTGCGATTACATCGCACGAAACGAACAACTACAAACGTTACAATAGCAGCAAATGCGCTTATCGTTAAACCTATTGTACTAACACACAAACAGAAATTCGAAAAACTCAAAACATGATTTCCGTTTAGTACTTATTTTCCAATATTAACGTAATAAAGAATGCTTAGAAATTTTGGAGCAAGATATGATCATGTACCTGTAAGGGCTTCAGCATGTAAATCGCATTATATATAATCACTGATTTTGTTTTGTTTGGGATATATGTGTCAAACGATTGCCGGACATGACACATACAAATCAAAAACACTCACCCTTCGAGCTTAATAAGCTATCTTTGCACCGCTAACTATTATCTCATGAAACGTGGACGGCTTTTGTTAAATCAATTGCAATTCGCACAACAAACGGCCAAGACCAATCACACTCCAGTTACACTCCAGCTAGTAGTTGGTCTTGAAAATGGCATAATAGTCGAGGGCAGCATATTGGTGTTCGTTTTAATGACAACTCTCCTGACGTGTGGCATATGTTGTTATGAGCCTCGGAGGAGTCCCCGCTTGTATGCAACCAGATTCACTCGATTGTCGTGTAGATGTAGAGAATAATTTGGCTGAAAAAAAACCAACAGTAGTATACAATATGAATACCCATTTTCTCAATTATTACTGATTATCATTATTTTCTTCATTGTTTTCATTATTATTATTATTATTATTATTATTATTATTATTATTATTATCATTGTTATTATTCAGAAAAGCAGAGTATCAGTTCTCTGCGCATAGTCGCCGACATTTCGTAAGGAACGACAGAAGTTGAAGATTCTTTTGGCGAGGTGCACTCAAAAAGCACACAAGCCATTGCTCTATCACCTTCCTATGAATACCTTCCTATGAATGAGGTTCCCGTCCCGCCACAACACAGCACAACACCGCTTATCGCCGCAAAAGCCAAGAACCCGCCGCGTGCCTTGTTACGCCCTCGGATAGTTACGACTTCCGGTGGCAGCGGAGTTCGCCCACGTCCCCTCACCTGGTGGCGATAAGGCACACACACACACACACCTGCACGCGCGAGCGGACTTCCTCCCGGGAGAACGGGGCAGCTGCCCAAGAGCACATGGTCCTATTGAAATACATTACAAACCCTAGTAACATTTTAAACTATTTTAAGCAATTCTGACTGTGTCATTAGTTACACAGATTTTTAAATATACGTGTTTTACTCAGATTTTTAAATATTAGAATTACTGTAATAATGATTGTATGTCAGTGGTTATTATAAAACAGAATCATATAATAATTATTAAATAGTTACATTAGATCATGTCACATATTTATTTTTTTGTACATTTTTTGTATTTTTTTTCAGTTACTAGTGGTGCCACCAGTCTGCTTTTTCGCCTAGGGTCCCTGGCTCTTCATGTCTGACCCTGCTGTCCTGTCATACCTCGCCAGCATCCATCTTTCGGCAAAGTTACTTCAGAGACAGCATTGCCGCTGACATGACAGAGACTTTGAACAGAACGTCCTAAGGTTGATGACCCGATGAAGAATTTTCGTCACTAGCTACATAGTTAGGTCGAATTCAGTCGATATCTGGAGGAGAATTCTAGCGGCCGGCTGCCCGGATCGGTAGTTTTCCCTCGTTACTCCGATCAACACGAGACGAATACCGGAGCAGTACCCTAACAAACGGGTCACGGACTGCGAGCGATCTTTCCTTCCTCTTCCTTGTCCTATCCTCTCCCCCTTACAAACACACTTACACTAACATGCACTACACTACCATATATTCCGGGAGACCGGTCGGGAGCTTAGAGCTTTTCCCAGACAGGGCGGTGCCCTGCTGGTGGGAGAGTCCTGGTTAGGGGGAAACCCCACTAGCCGACGGTATGTCGACGCCGGATCTCGCCATCCAGCGGGGGAAGATCACCGCCATCTCCCGAGAAAAAACATGCACTACACTAACGGGACTAACGACGTGCCCGGAAACACGAAAAAGCCGACCAACCAACCAATCGGCTGAGGAGATTACCCACTGGGGAATGTATTTGGAGGACGAAATAAGCTACAAACCAACCTGTAGGTCAGCGCCGGATCTCCCCATCCAGCAGGGACGAAACCATTATGTACAGTTACAAATGTATCCACCACTCTAATGGGACTAATGACCGCAGCAGTTGACGGTCTCGGAAACATCGTTTCATCTTACGACGGAAGCGAATGGCTGAGCTGTGCTGCTGACGTTTCGACCGTCATCCCGTTGTGGAAGTTGCCCGATTGCATCCTACGGTCTGGTTTCCCCCACACCCGCTTCCCACTGAAACCCCTTTCACTTCTGGCTACTGCACAAGGCGCTGCCCGATCGCGTTCCGGTTGCTGCTTCTATAGGAGCTTCGGTCGGTGCTGCGAAGGAGAAAACATATTTAGTGAATTGAAATGATTGAAGCCGTTGTCATTGTCAACAATAGTATTTATTTCAATAATACCAGCTTTCGATGGGTTAGCCATCATCATCTGATGAATAATACCACTTTCGATGGCTTAGCCATATCATCTGATGAATAATACAACTTTCGATGGCTTAGCCATATCATCTGATGAATAATACACTTTCGATGGCTTAGCCATCATCATCTGATGAATAATAGCAACTTTCGATGGCTTAGCCATCATCAGATGATGATGGCTAAGCCATCGAAAGCTGCTATTATTGAAATAAATACTATTGTTGGCAATGACAACGCTTTCAATCATTTCAATTATGTAAATTTCAACTACAACTCACCACTGAATCAATATATTTAGTGAAGTTTTCGTTCATGAGTAATGCCATTAGATAGTCTCGCATCAGTCCAGAGAAAGCTTCAAAACTGGTGAACATGATCGGTGAACATCTTTGATCCTTATTCTTGTCTGGTAGAAAAATTATTTTGATAGATGGTTTAAAGTTTTGTTTTGGGTGTGGTAGTATGCATTTAAACTCGGTGCCATCGATGACAAAAAAAGCATTGAAATTTCGAAACTTATTACTGTTTCTATTGTTATTACTATTAATAATAATGCCCTGCATCATCAAATAGTATCCTGCAACCGCAAAATCACACAAAATTGTTTTCCAAAAAGTAGCACGCACACTATTCAAGAACAAGGAATATAATAATATGGAATAATTCTGTAATAAATTAAATATTTTAGCAAAAACAGTCTTCACGAATACTGCAATAAAATAATATATAATATATACAGTAAAACAGTTCTTTACATACTACCAAGAATATAAAAAAATAATCTTATAAAAACAGTTGTTCCATAGTGCGTAACACGTAAATAGCAAATATTCAATAGCGAGCGATTTCTTCCTCGAAATCTTGCGGATGCATGGCGTCAGCTGCGTCGGAAGCAAAGACGCACTAAGAAAGAGAATTCAGGTACGCCAAGAATGACAATAGGCGGAATAACTCAATGAAATATTTGCATTTTCATTCAAGATTAAACCTGTTTCATTGTTTTTGTATTTACCCTGAGTTCCAGGGCATCTAACAAAACCGAAGCATCAAACCTTGCACACGTCGGAGGCTTAGTTTTTTTGTTTTTCTTTCAACTTTTACACGCACTTCGGAAATTAGTAATAAGCATAAACTGACAAAATATGAATGGTTTGAACTATACTTTCAGTACATTGAAAGTATCAATGCATTTCTGCGAATCATAACCATCATTATCAGTGTCTTCATTATCGTTATTAACTTTATTATCTTTATCATCATTATTATTTATTTATTTGCGCCACTATTTATTTGCAGAATATGTCTTCTTATCTATTTATGATGCAAGTAAAATATTGTTTTAATTCTGCATATTTTATGTGAAGACCATTACCCTTTTGCACCCCTCTTCCACAGTATACTTAGGAATCAGGTTCAACAAATTATTAATATTTCAAATAGTTTAATTCCCAAATAACAGGCAATCATAACAGACTAACTCTTTCTATCTGATCATTCCAGTATTCCCATTCCAAGAATAAGGCAAAATAAACGTCAAAAAGCGCCTTTGCTTTTTCCTCTTTCATGTTCTTCAAATACGAAAGCGAAAGGGTAATTTTCGAAGCACTGACAGCAGGACGAGCTCTTCCTTGTACTCATGAAGAAAAATTAACGCGATGCAAAAAAGCTATTCCTTTCTGGGGAGACAGGTTCTTCTGCTTAAGCCTTCGGTTAGGAAAAGTTGCAATCACGATACATCCCTCATGCTCTTCCTCAAGGCTCAACTGCACCAGAATGGGCGGGGCTTGAGTTTATATCTGGAAGGTTGTATTTGAGTAATTATTTGCGGCGCGTTACTTGTCCAGTACGAACAGTACATGTTATACCTTGGGAGGATCCCCCCCCCCGGATGGCGAGGTCCGCCGTCGGACTACACGTTGTAGGGTTTTCCCCAACCAGCTGGGCATCACCTCGACCGGGTGGTGAAGGGCACGTAAGTGGAGGAAGTATAAAGTCAAGGAGTGAGAACAGAATTTAGAAGAGGAAGAAAAGATCGCACGCGGATCGAGACTCGATGGTTAGGGCGTTGCTCCGGCATTCGCCTGGAGTTGATCGAAGAAACTACGGAAAACTACCGCTCAGATTGGCGGCCGCCATAATTCTCCTCCAGAGAGTGGCTGAATTCGATCTAGATATCTACACTGTGATTTTTACGTAGCTGCATGTGAAATAAATCAGCTCTTACGGTGTCATCTAGTCGGAAGGTTGAACGCCATCATAGTGACGTCACTGTAGTGACGTGTAAGGTTTGGATGATCCCGTAACAGCTGATGAAATGTCACAAGCAGCTATGTAAAAATGGCAGTATAGTTGGTGTCAAAGACCTTGCCACTGTCTGGGCTCGAGTGTACTGTGAAGGCCCAATGCGGCGTGGCTGTTGATGTCTCGGCGATCTCCAAGACTTCCGTGATCGACCTCCATCACTTCCTCGATCGAGAGAAAACTCTCGCAAACGGCCGAACGATCAAGTGAACTAACTGTGCAGGTATTGTCAAGTTGTCTGCCGACGCAGGCGGTAGCGAGCCCGACTGGAACGCGGAATATGTTTTGTTCAAACCAGATTTTTTGTTTTATTATTCATTATAATATTCCCAGAAGAAATGTAATTTTACGCAAAACGCAAATACATAAATAAATCGACATGAAAAACATTGTGTACGTTAATCTCCTCAAAAGGGGAAGGTACAAAAAAATATTGAAAACGATCATTTCAAAAATATATTAATCAAAGCATTTTGGACGATCGAGAAATTGAAGTTTACTTTACGTATCCTCTCAGCACTTTTGGAACCAGCAAACCGCCCATTGGGCAACTGGTCTGCGTTACTTCTGCGTTCCTAGAGTCTGTCTGTCCTGTGACCTTAAACAGATGCGAGAGGATTTCCAGAATCTCCGTGCAGTGAAGAACCGTCTAGGAGGCTGCGATTTCTCAGAGCATACGAAGAAAAAAATGAAGAAGCTTTGAGATTTCTAAGAGCTACCGAAGAAAAAAATGGAAGTACCTCTTAGCGTACACACAGGCTCCGTGAAGTCATGAGTGAAAATGTCACGTGGGAAGAAGAAACGCTAAAATGTATCTGAAAATGTCTATGTGCGTGAAATGGATATTAACAGCCAGAGAAGAGTGAAATTAACAACACTGATGAACAAAGCAAGGTTTTGAGCAATTTCATCGATCCCGTGTTAGAGAACAGCCGCTATGCATAAGATTTACTTCATTTTCATATTCAATGCTTTGCAGTAAAAACTAATTAATTACCCATTCAGTTTTATTCTATTATAGAGAGGATCAAAGAGGTACAAAGCGAAACAGAGGTTATACATGTGTCTATATAAGTGTAGTGCGTGTTTTCTCTCGGGAGATGGCTGTGACCTTCCCCTGCTGGATGGCGGGATCCGGCGCCGCCCTACCGTCGGGTAGTGGGGTTTCCCCCTAACCAGGACTCTCCCACTAGCGGGGCACCGCCCCCGCCGGGACAAGCTCTAAGCTCACGACCGGTCTCCCGGAATATGTGGTAGTGTAGTGCATGCTAGTGTGTGTGTGTGTGTGTAAGGGGAGAGGATTGGACAAGGAAGAGGAAGGAAAGATCGCGAGCGGTCCGTGGCCCGTTTGTTAGGGTACTGCTCCGGCATTTGCCTGGTGTTGATCGGAGAAACCACGGAAAACTACCGAACAGAGCAGCCGGCCGCTAAAATTCTCCTCCGGACATCGACTGAATACGACGTGGCTGAAAAGTTAGTGTCGAAAATCCAGCCGTCGTCGGGGTTCGAGCAAGAACCTCCCGGTCAAAGGCGCTGCAGTTACATCAGTTGAGGCACTGAGAGAAGAAAATTTGAGAAATCTGGAGAAACGAAAATGGACGAAGAAGGGCAGTATGAACAAGGTGGAGAGAGGTGGAGTGGGGCGAATCGGTGGGGACAAGCCCAGACGGCACAAGAACTGTGGAGGAAACACGGGAGGGACGAGGGGAAACCCAACAAGAAGTGGGAGACGAGAGGAGAGATGAAGCTGGGCAGATCTAGGGCTGAGACGAGTTGCGGGGCGGGGCAGTGCAGCGGGCGGCTGGCAGGGTGGCGGACGAGGCCGGCGAGGCGTGGCGGGCGAAGAGAGGGGCGGGCAGGGTGAGGCGGACGGACGGACGGAGACGAGCGGACGGGACGGGACGGGACGAGACGAGACGGGGCGGGCGGGACGAGACGAGACGAGACGGGACGAGACGGGACGAGACGAGACGGGACGAGACGAGACGGGACGAGACGAGACGAGACGGGACGGGGCGGGGCGGGCGGGGGGACGGACGAGAGAGCGGGACGAGATGAGACGAGACGAGAGGACGGACGGACGGGACGGAGGGGCAGGACGGGACGGGCGGGACGGGCGGACGGGCGGACGGGCGGACGGGACGGACGGACGGGAAGGGGACGGACGGACGGGACGGACGGGACGGACGGACGGACGGGAGGACGGCACGGACGGACGGGCGGGCGGGGCGGGCGGGGCGGGCGGGCGGAGCGGGCCGGACGGGGCCGGACAGGATGGCGAGGCGAGATGAGCCGGAGCGAGCGAACGGGGCATGGGTAGAAGAGGACGAGCAGCGGCGGGGCGGGGCGGGCGAGCGGGCGGGTGGGCTGGGCTGGACCCGGGTGGAGGTACGGAGCGGGAGAGGCGGGCCGGAGCGGAGGGCGGCGGGGCGGGGCGGGGCGGGGCGGGGCGGAGCGGGGCCGGACGGGGCCGGACAGGATGGCGAGGCGAGATGAGCCGGAGCGGAGCGAACGGGGCATGGGTAGAAGAGGGACGAGCGAGCGGGGCGGGGCGGGGCGGGGCGGGCGGGGCGGGTTGGGCTGGGCTGGAGCCGGGTGGAGAGGTACGGAGCGGGGAGAGGCGGGCCGGAGCGGAGCGGGGCGGGGCGGGGCGGGGCGGGGCGGGCGGGGCGGCTCGCAGCCGGTCTCGCACCGCGGCGACAGCAACAGCTGGCGCAGGCGTCAGCGCGCCGCCGCAGAAAAAGCGCCCGCGGCCGCATTCGCCTTCGCCTTGGCCGCCGCCCCCCGCCGGCCACCGGCCACCGGCCACCGGCTAGGCTTCCGCGAACGCCGCGGCCCGCGGACAACGACCGGCGCGCCGCACGGCGTCCAACAAGGAGCCGCGAGGTGGAATGGATTTACGCCTCAATCAGGTGCATCATCCATTGATTTATTGACGTTTCCCAGCGCATCAACTGCTACGGTCACCACGCCCATTAATGGAGTGAATGTTTAATCCCACGAAATGGTGATGTTCGTTCGTTCCTTCCTTCCTTCCTGGATGGTGAGATCCGGTGCCCACCTACACGTCGGTCTGACGTTGATTTCCCCCACTATGTCTCTCCTCCAGTGAGGCATCGCGACGGCGGGGATGAGCTCTAGCTACCGATTGGACTCCCGATACGTATAGTAAAGTACTTGGGATAGCTCAAGCAAGAGCATGTGATGTGTAAGGGGCGAGGAAAGGACAAGGAAGAGAAAGGAAATATCGCGCGCGGTCTGTCACCCGTTTTTTAGGGTACTGCTCTGGCTTTTGCCTGGTGTTGATCGGAGAAACCACGGGAAACTACCGATCAGAGCAGCCGATCGCTAGAATTCTCCTCCAGACAGCAGCCTACCTATTAGCAAGTGTCGAAAATCCTGCCACCGTCGGAACTCGAACCCTACGACTTCCGGTAAGAGGATACAGAAGAGAATCAAGTGCTCCCGGTCGCGAACTTCACGTCCAGACGGGTGGGGACATGAACAGACGGAGAGAGGGGGCGGGGTACTGAGAATTACAGACGTGTACAGAGTCTCATAGAAGGCAGTGAGAAAAACGGGTACAGAAAGTGACAGATAGGTCCAGAGAAAGCAACAGTTAGGGGGTACAAGTTGAACTAAAAAAATACAACCATCACTATCGCAACGAATCAATTCTGATCAAATTAAACGGAATCGAATCGTATTGAATTGAAATAAGCACTGCTACACCAACCGGCTCTCGTAAGATCAAGAACAGATATTCTTTGGACTGGCTTTGACCTCCGTGCAACAGGAGACCAGGAAGAGCACCGTTTCAAAATTCGCCCGCTCTCACTTTATTTCTCTACTTCTCTTTTTCTCTTTCCTCCTCTCTCTCTCTCTCTCTCTCTCTCTCTCTCTCTCTCTCTCTCTCTCTCTCTCTCTCTCTCTCTCTCTCCTGTCCAATTCACCTCCTCTCCCATTCTCTCTCTCTCATCCCCTCCCTTTCGCTTTTATCTGTTCGTGGTGTTCTTCCCGATCCTCGCATTCATCCCCCTAAACTATTCTCTTCGCGACTCTTTGTCCCCTTTTTTTCAAGCCGCTCTGCTCGTCTCGATTCCAGGAATTCCGTAGGTAATCGAGAAGAAAGACCAATGTATGTAGTTTCTTCTCCTGATGTAAGCATAATTCCAATCATACCAACCCCACGATTACAGAAAAAATATAATTTTCGACCCCCTATACATGCCCTAGACGCCTGCAATTTTTTTTTTTTTTTAGTGACATTTGTATATTATTCTTCTATAGCTAGTTAAGATACAATCCCTAACGGTTCCAGAGCACGTTTTACGTATGAATAATAATAATTTGCTTCGAAACATACGCAAACATGTACGTAATGCATTATTTTGTTTCTTTTCATTTAACCATCACGAAAAAGGCAAAAAAGTAACAATAAGATTTTAGTTACGAATGAAAACGTTTAGCACTCGAAGTGTCTTTTTCAGCTATCGGAGCTAATTTACATGAGCGATTTGTTTTTAATTTCACGAGCGAAACAATATAAATGAAATAAAATAACAGATATATGTCAAACGCAAACAATCTTTAATTGGTTTAATGAATTGTTGCACAAACTGACACTTGAATATACGGAAAATGTATAGTTATTTTTCTTACAACTGGCTAAAAGAGGACATTATCTGCAAGTTAGTCAATTAGTCACGATTGCGGAAGCACGAGTGCATAATTTACCAACTATCGTAAAATAATCTTTTAGTCGTGTAAAATATACATTTTATTGTTTTCCGATAACTTTTTAAGATTTTAAGATATTCTCTAACTGTATGCCTATATGAGTAATTATGAGTATTATATTAACTTCAGAAGAAACCTTTATTACATCTGTTCTGGGTTGTTCTGGGTTCTGTTGGGCGCTCTTGGATTCTCTAACCAGAGCGCCCAACATCCTGGCGCAGTACAGCCCTGAAGAGGACCGCGATATGTCGGTCGAAACGTCGGCACCCCAGCCATCGAATCGGCCTCACCTGGACAGCCCAGATCATGACTCTGGCCGCGGAAGCCTACGATACCTTTATTATATCTGTTGTGATAAAGAGCAATTTTATCAATAACTGGGAGATTTATTATATTTTCAATATGATCAATATTAAGCCATTTAATTATCATAATTAAGCCATAATTTACTCCGAGCACGCAAGTTAACAGCATATAAGGCGACCGGATAAGGCAAAAAAGTAATTCAGGCTAAGGAGAACTTTAATTCACTTAAGAATAAAACCGTTGTTTATATTGCCAAAAACAACAAAACAAACGTAGTAGTCCTGATTAATAAAAAATAATTAACTAAATCATAAAATGAGCGGCGGCGGAGGCAGAGGTGAAGTGGCAGCGTAGGGGCAAGCAACGAAAGAGGCAAAAATCGACCACCAACTCTTTTTCGTCTTCCCCCCCCCCCTCTTCCTGAGAGGCGCACGTGCGCACTTCCGGTGCTCATCGTTTCCGGTCGCCCCTCCCGCCCTCATCCTCGTTCTCGTTCTCTCACCCGCTCCCTCGGGGAGTTGGTTGCTGATCTTGCGCGGAAAGGGTCGGTCGTCAAAGAAATACGATAGCCTCAACGAACCATGGTTACTCGTATTTCAAATCCTCGATATTCAAAATTGAAACATCGACCAAAAAAAATCATCCATGATTTTGAATATTATGTTTTTAAAAGTGGTTTGTAAACCTGCAACATTTACGTTCGCCCAAGGGTTTATTTTAACAGGGCTAATTTATTACGTTTCAATTAATTAAATTAGGTTCATTAATTTATAATGAACACATAATTGACAAAACAAAAACTAAAAAATTATAATAATAATTAACAAACACTCCGAAAGCCTGAGTGCTGAGAGCCATCTCATGGGGCCAGGACTTCTCCAGTGCAGCGTAGAAGAATGCACAAAGAAAGGGGAGGCCCCATACCAATTGCGTATGCGTTGATCGTCTCTCACGTGCGAAATACGAAGGAAAGGCGTAGAAATACCAGGACATCGGGGGTCTTCTCTCAGACGAGAAATAGTCTGCCCTATTAAGAGCATTGACTTCGAAAATATAAACTGACAGTGGTATCTGTTAGTTCATATTTTAACTTTTAAAAATTGGGTTATTGAACAATTTCATTCACAAACAAAAGATCTAAAACGTAACAACGTCGAGCACAAATCATCGATGTTAACAAATATCGGCTTTAATCTATACATGTTTAAAATATCGGTGTTCTTATAGAATTATCAATGTTTTGATCGATGTTTTATAGTAACATCATTGCTTTGAAAACATCGAGATCAATGTCGCATCCCTAGACGACGTCTCGAACATTGCGTGGGTGTTCCCAAAGCTGCGGGTGACAACAGTAGAAAACTATTACTGTTTGTGATTGCCGGTGAGCACAATCGAATACAACAAGATCTCATTAGGTACTCTTTTGCACAGCGTGAAGCATCTTAGCGTACTAAACTTTTAAGACATCACGCACAAGTCAACTCGATCTCAATCTCCAACTGATAGCCCTCTAATCCACGTGATTTAGCAGACGACTTATATCGTATGCCAATCGATCACTCGGTCATGCTGAATCGAATTTATTCCAAATGTCCCCGACACAGTCTGCTGCTAAATCTGTATTCCGATGATGCAACATTACGTTGATGGCATGAATCTGTAAATGTAATTGTATAGACGTAAAAGCAATCAAACCGAATCTCAATCCATCAAAGCCAATCTCAATCCATCAAAGCCAATCTCAATCCATCAAAGCCGAACTCAATCCATCAAAGCCGAACTCAATCCATCAAAGCCGAACTCAATCCATCAAAGCCAAACACAATCCATCAAAGCCAAACTCAATCCATCCAACAGAACTCATTCCATCCGACAGAACTCATTCCATCCGACAGAACTCATTCCATCCGACAGACTCATTCCATCCAACAAAACTCATTCCATCTGACAGAACTCATTCCATCTGACAGAACTCATTCCATCTGACAGAACTCATTCCATCTGACAGAACTCATTCCATCCGGCAGAACTCATTCCATCCGACAGAACTCATTCCATCCGACAGAACTCATTCCATCCACAGAACTCATTCCATCCACCGAACTCATTCCATCCACCGAACTCATTCCATCCAACCGACACATTCCATCCAACGAAGCCATTCCATCCGACAGAACTCATTTCATCCGACAGAACTCATTCCATCAACAGAACTCATTCCATCCAACAGAACTCATTCCATCAACAGAACTCATTCCATCCAACAGAACTCATTCCATCCAACAGAACTCATTCCATCCGACAGAACTCATTCCATCCACAGAACTCATTCCATCCGACAGAACTCATTCCATCCGACAGAACTCATTCCATCCGACAGAACTCATTCCATCCGATGAACTCATTCCATCCGACAGAACTCATTCCATCCGACAGAACGCATTCCATCCGACAGACGCATTCCATCCGACAGAACGCATTCCATCCAACCGAACGCATTCCATCCAACCGAACTCATTCCATCCAACCGAACTCATTCCATCCAACCGAACACATTCCATCCAACCGAACACATTCCATCCAACCGAACACATTCCATCCAACCGAAGCCATTCCATCCAAACGAACTCATTCCATCCAACCGAAGCCATTCCATCAATCCAAATATCATTGAATCAAAATCTCTATTTCGATGAGAATGAATGAGGGCAAAGTGAATGGCAGCAGTTTGCATCTGAGTGCACGAGCCCGAGACGGGAAGCGCTCAGTTCGGACAGGAAGGATGGGTGGCGCAGAGGTAAGGAAACGAGGGCGGGGCGGGAAGGCGCGTGCCCCAAATAGACCTGGGAGGCGCCGAGCGCTTTTTGTGAGTGGCGTGCGGAAGCGATGCTTAACGACCGTCATTAGCCCCTGCCGTTCGCACGCGACACGGAAGCACTCACACACACACACACACACACACACACACACACACACACACACACACACACACAAGGTCTCGCTGAATACGTTCACACAGACTCAGTACCTAATGCCAGGGTCCGAGCCTAACAGATATGGTCTCTTTTCTTTTAAATTCCGATGAGTCGGTATTGCAAGTGATATGCCAAAAACTCGGATGCTGTATATGAATTAATAGTGAATGAAATATATCAATAAAAAACTTTACTACTTGTAGAATCGTGTACGCTACCACTAGACGCGGTCTAGAGACTAACGAACTAAGGTGCAAAGAACTCGCAGGCCAACTACCTCCATAATATAAAAGAAATCAAAACATGTAATTCGGTTTTCCATAAAATAATGTTTACTAGGCAAAAACACAAAAGGTTGCAACTGAGAAGAAACAGGAGTAAAGTATGAATTTTCTTATACATTTCTGATTTGTCTGATAATTCGGTTTTCCATAAAATAATGTTTATTAGGCAAAAACACAAAAGGTGGCAACTGAGAAGAAACAGGACTAATTATGGATTTTCTTATACATTTCTGATTTGTTACAAGTGTTCTTTATTGAAACCCTTGTTCGAAATCAAATCGTAGCCAATCGGAGAACAAAATTCTGTTATGGCGAACTGTAATACCCCAAGTATATGTAATGGAATAAGCTAAATTTTATACATATCTTCAATAACAATATGTGGTACAATATCAGAACACATCAAGTTGTAAAAACCGAAGTGATCGACGTGGCGATCTGGTAGAAGTAAAACACGACTGGAGCTCACAACCGGTGACGAAGCTGTTCACGGTACTGAAATTATCTGAAATTATATCTACGCAGGCAGCTGGGACGGTGACTTTTTTATACCAAATACAATTGCGCATCCAAAAAACTAGTGGGGCTAAAACAGCACGTACTTTTCGCCCGTAGTTTCACAAGAAATTATGCTAAAAGTACACAAATTTTCAAAAAAAATGTACAAGACCTTACTTCAAAATCTATCTTTAAGGAACAAATTTCATTAAGAGAAAAATCTGTATCTTAAAAAATTTTGAATTTTTGCAATTTTTGAAAAATCGGTGTTTTCAACGAAAGTGAGACCTGCACCACCTCTTAAACGTCCTTCACACTATCCAACAATAAAATTTAATTAAAATCGATGGAGCCATTTTTTTTATTTCCCAGGGGTTTCATGTAAAGTAAGCCCCCCAAAAAATTATCGGTTTCAAATTCAAGGGGACGCGACGTCAGTTAAATCGATTAGGGAATATCAATTTTGTGGAAAATCGGCTGAACGGATTAGCCGGTAGCGTTCTTTACACACGACAGACGGACAGAAGTTTTGTCGTCAATCGGTATCAAGGACCCACAAAACATGGATTCTGGATACATCACGATGTAGAGAAGTTTTTTCTAAATTCAGCAACAGGATTTATCCACGTTTTCGTTAACAGGGCTCTGTAATAAGAGTTTTCTGCCGAAAATTCGCCGTTTTTCCCCCGAAGCATTACATACCTTTCTCTCTACTGAGCGGTGAGCGGTAGCGGGAAAGTAAAATTACCACCGTGGTCTGTGACATCGCCGTGCATAACGGAAAGTTACCGTGCGTCCGTCCGTCCGTCCGTCATTCACGGTTAAAACACTTACGATCAACCAATCGAGACAAGTTTGGTGTCATTCAAACCATTTTTCTCCTGATGGGAAAGTGATTGTTTTACAGAAAATTCTACGAAATTTCTCTAAAACAAAAAAAATTAAGCAACTAATTCGCCTTGTGAATAACTTACGGCAGCTAAAGGGGAGACCAATCGCTCATTCGAATCCTGCGACAAGACAAATTGGTTAGCACAATTCTTAGCCGGGTCCCTTAGGATACATACTCTGGATCAGTTCTAGAAATACACAGGTTTTTGATAGATTCAATGCACCTGCGAGTACACTGGTGAAACACTGAGAATTACGATACTCGATTTCAGATACTTGAATCGTAAAGGAAATTTATTCATCAGATTGATTTATAACTTATATTAATTTACCCATATTATTAATTATTAATTTCCAATACGCACAGAAATTGAAATAAAACTTTGCGACCTTCAGCCGTGTAAGGCGTATCTATGGTTTCCTTAGATGCCCAGGAATTCGAAAAAAACAAAACAAAAATAATGAAACAGTTTCGATTTGGACTGAAAAATGTAAATATATTTCATTGTGCTATTCCGCCTATTATCATACAGCGCGTACCGACGGAATTTTCATACTCTGTAAACCACTGCTTACAACACAGAGGCCTTGCAATAGCAAGGCTCCGAGGAAGAGACCGCCTACCATTACATATTGGCTATTAACGCCCTGCATTATGGAACAGCAATCCTTTAATATTATTGATGGGTAATGATATGTTTTGTTAAAATATTTCATTTATTGACGTGTTAAACGAGAGTATTTGATTTGTCGTTCAGGAGCAGTGTGCGTGGTACTTTTTGGAAAAGCATTTTGTGCGATTTTATTCAGCAGCATTTTTGCTGCTGCAGGGCACTAGTTGAACCTAATTTTGTAATGAAACATAAATGAAACAAACATTTTAATCGATACTTTTTGATGTACTTATCCATGCCTGAAAAATGAACGAGGAAGACATTTTTAAATATATTAATTTAATTTTTATCGTGAACATGTTAAGAACAAATGAAACTTTTGAACATAAAAATACCCGCTGGAGGTGATAGGCTTATCTAGAATATGGATATTTCGTTCTACCGATTTTTCTTCTAGGAATTCTAAGATCTCTAAGATGTATCATCTCTAATATATCATCTCTAAGATTTACAGAATGCTCCGTAAGATGGAAAAGAGATTTTCCCCGCCCATGTCTTCTGAAATGCAATATATGAATATTGATCATATTCCTAGGAAATGTTACAATTTAGGTACGAATTATTTCAAAAGTTCCAGACATATCAGTAATGTAACAGAGTATTCCTAAACCCTTGCATTGCAAAATCCAATGGTACCCGGGGAGGTATGCGAGATGTCAACCCGCCCACATTGATTTCATTGTTCCCACTTCCGTAAGTCGGGTAACACCGAAGATTTGTATAGTTTCTGGCATTTTTCTTTTAAAACGGAGCATCTGTTTTCCCATCTACTGCATCTAAGTAAATTAGTAAATTAGTATGTCTTAATGACTGACGGGATGGCGAGAGGGCCCGCGTAAGGGCTGATCCACAGCCATCTTTAAGGTATCGCAAGCAGTTAAAAATAGAATTTTATGGGTTTTAGCATTTTCCATTTAAAACGTAATTTTTCTCTACCAAATGTACCCATGCATTGTTATTTACTATATAATGGGTAAGAGAGAGAGAGGAGAGAAGGAGAGAGGAGAGAGGGAGAGAGGAAAGAGGGAGAGAGAGGAAAGAGGGAGAGAGAGGAAAGAGGGAGAGAGAGGAAAGAGGAAAGGGAGGAGAGAGAGGAAAAGGGAGGGAGAGAGGGGAGAGAGAGGGAAGAGGAAGAGAGTGAGCTAGATATTGGGTGCATGGACTGGGGCCGTGTGTACCTACGTAATGATTTATTCCGTTGTCTCAGCACCGGTACTTAAGTAGCAAGGTTTGCGATGTTTGCTCTGTTTTTGGTGCAATTAAAATCACATAATTCTATTGGGAAGTATTACGACTATCAATAATAAATACATGCAATAATAAGCTTAAGAAAAGTGGAGATATATGAAGCATATCCGCTCAAAAAGGACAACGTCTCGGAAATCATTTACAAAACCAATTTGTTTACCAGCAACGCAATTCGAAAGAATAAAATTGCAATCACAAAGTTATTGTATTATAAATTAGGTATCTTATTTAAGGAGTGATGTGTATACGTTGTCGGGGCAATTACACATGTGTGAAGTAAAATAAAACAAAAAGCACAACGTAATGTAAAGTCATCAGTGTCCATTTGTCCAGTGAACAAAATGGCATCCGAACAATGACTACGACTAGCGGACAACCGTACTCATTCACAACCGTTTTTCATTCGTTGCAATGCACTGATATTGGTATTCGCTCATCGTGTAATTTATTGGTAAGGGGCGGGTGAGAGTCGGGTTGATTTACTGATTAATCGACTTCAACACACGCCAATTCTCACGGTCGTAGAGTGTAATTCCTTTAGTGTAGTGAATGTTTTATCGCGGGAGTTGGCGGTGTACCTCTCCTGCTGGATGTTGATATACGGTACTGACCTGCACGTCGGCTTCCGAGATTCCTCATCTAGTTATCTCCTTCCAGCCGGGACAAGCTCTAAGCTCCCGACATGAGTGGTAGTATAGTGTACGAGAGAGAGAGAGAGAGAGAGAGAGAGAGAGAGAGAGAGAGAGGTCAAGGAAGAGGAAGAAAATCATCGCGCGTGGATTGTGGCCCGTTTCTTAGAGTACTGCTCCGACATTTGTCAGGTATTGATCGGAAAAACTATGGAAAACCATCGATCAGAACAGCCGACCCGAACTATTTCTCCAGCAGGCAGGGGCTGAGTTTGTCTTAGCTAAACAGCTAGAACCAAAAATCTGCATCGTCGGGTCTGGAACCCTACACCTCCCGGCCAGAGTTACTGCAAAGGATGCGGCAACGCTCCCTGTGAGCAAACCTCACTCGCTCAGAGTGGTGTGTAAGGGGCGGGTAAGTATTTAGTGTGCTGCAGTGGATGGAAAGCGAGAAAGACGCGGGTGAATGACGGAATAGAACTCAAAATGGCCTGCGAAATCATCGTTAACGTTTTCTCAAACAAGTACTCGCAGTAAGTGTTGGAAAAGAAAAAAATGGACAAGTAAAGCTAGCTGACTTATGGAACAACATACAATATTTAACGTGAATGTATTAAATATTTTACATGTAATATATTTGTTCTTTGGATTGCAAATGTAAAAAATATAAATGTCAGATATGTTTATCAGTTCTAAAAAGTATGCTATAGCAAAATTCTGTCAGAAGTGACTAGTTTTTTCCCCAATACATATTGTATTCTCTCTCATACCCGTCTTTACTTTTCCTGGGAAGTAATGTTTTCATGAGTTTGTCACTTTCTAATATTTTATCCGGATATGTTCAGTACCTTCCATTTGCAAATATTTCGTGGAAACAAACACAATGCAAGTCCCACTAAAATAGATCTTCTTCAGAATCAATACTACGTCATGAAATGCATGCCACCGGTGGAAAAGATGTGCTTGAATTTCTTAAAATTTGAATTAGTCGTAAATGGAAACGAAAAAATATTGAACGTAACATGTGTATAAAAGGAGTATTATTGCACTCATGGTATATAAGAAAACTCGCTCCTATCGCCGCTCGTTTTCTTGAACATACCATTCATGCCATTATCCCTTTCTTTATACACTCGTTTCGATAATTTCTATAATTACATTATTAAAATGATAATTTCTTCTTTCTTAAAGTGTTTTATTTACTTGTAAAATATGACATTTTGAAAGTTTTCTGAAAAGGGTGTTAAATATATTTATTAATTGTATTATTAAAATGATAATTTTTGTAATTCTTGGAGGGCCCTTTGGTTTTTAGGCAAACATTTATATTATATCAATTTTTATTATATTTTTTACATGTTTTAGAGAAACTAATATAATAAAATTTAAATATTATAAATGTTTCTCTAAAAAACTATAGTTCCTTCCAAGAATTACAAAAATACAAAAAAGGCAGTCCTACAATTAATTGTGGGAATTCTGATTTGGTGTTGTTGACGTTCTTATAAGAAGAAATAAAAGAGGTCATCTTCGTCAACATATTAGCTTTATTAAGATAGCCGGCTTTCGACGGCTTTGCCGTCATCGTCAGTCTCGCTGCTGTCGGCAAAAGTCGGACGACTGTACCAAATCAACAAATCAACGTTGCTGAAAAATTTAATCCGACTTTTGCCGACAGCAGCGAGACTGACGATGACGGCAAAGCCGTCGAAAGCCGGCTATCTTAATAAAGCTAATATGTTGACGAAGATGACCTCTTTTATTTCTTCCTACAATTAATATTTAAAAAATGTAACCTTCGTAAAGAAAATTATAATTTCATTTCTATTGAAGTAAGCTTTATTTGATATTAAAGCAAGTCATTTGTACGATAAAAACGTTTAAAGCAAGAGGGGACCTAGAGGGGCGTAGTTCCCCCGCCCCCCCTGACCTTTGCTGCGCGCGCCTATGGTGTCCGCTGTAAATCCCGAGCGGCCGCAGGGGAGCGCGTGCCGCCACGTCCATCCAGCGCGCGCAGTCCTGCGTCGAGAGCGGGGCACGGGGACGGGGAGGGGCAGGCAACTTGGCGTCCGCGGTTCAAGACCCGGAGGCGGCAGGTCACTCTGGCCTTGACGCCGCCGCCGCCACAGTGGGATGAAACTGGAACTCACCGGACACACCTGCTCTGCTCGAATATCGTTTTTTTTTTTTATTGGTTATTTAAGGTCGCATCAACATCTAGGTCATTAGCGACCACTATTGCTGTTAACGATATGGTAACTATGAGGATGAAACGATATGGTGATGATAAAGGGTGAAAGGACGAACAGAAATACAACCATGCCCGAGGCGGGACTCGAACCCGCGACCCTTCGGTCCGAGATCACTACGACACTACTGCCTTAGCGATCTCGGCCACCGGGTCGGCGAATATCGTTTTGTTTTTAACATTAAGGGCTTTCTTCTAGAAAGCAATTTGAGTTTTTCCTACTAAAACAAATTTTGGGATTTTTGCTTTCAATGAAATAAAACGGGCCATTTATTTGTTATCTTATGATATTATTCATCGATTTTATAGAATAATCAATTTTTTTAATCGTAAAATTAATAGAGATAACGCTTATATGCTGCCACGTGTTCATTAGCGCATCCTCGAGGCCAACTACAAAATAATAACATTACAATAGACGTATATCCACGCACCATTAGGTTACATGCAGTGGGCGAAGCGAAATTAGCGAGTATTTTAATTGCAATTGTTCGTCTAGTAATAATATATGAGTATAAAATCTTGCGATAGTCGCGGGTATACCGTCGGATTTGGCAGTGACGCCCGTATTCTCCATCCAGGTCCTTTGTGTCAAATTTCCCGGGAGAATTGTAGATCCTACCTCCGTGCTGGTCTTGATATTTCGAACAGGCGCGCATCGTGGGCGTCCCTTGTGGTGCCTGGGTGTGACTCTCACTTTCCACCTCAGATGTCTCTGGTTAACAACGTACGTACTGTCTGGTCATGAGAATGAGTGATCTCTTTGGGACAGAGTATGATCGGAAGGAGAGCACTTGCCAAGGTTCTTTAGCATGTCACATGCAAATAAAGAAAGACTGAGGATTTTCCATCCTTTGAAAACCCACCGCTCCCAGCCGGGATGGAAACCGCGAACTTATGTTTGAGGAAGCCAAAACGTTAACCCTTTTGTTATCGCAAATGGTGACACGTGGATGTGTTAGCGAATGAAGTTGGTTGGTTGACTGAATGATTGATATATTAATGTTTCCGGGCACCTCGACTGTGGTCATTAATCCTGATGCTGTGGTGAATGTTTTATCGCGGGAAGTAGTGGTGTAGCTCCAACGTCGACCTACATGTCGACTTGCGGAAGATTTTCCCCTCCAGTTATGGTATGCGTTATTGGTAATGAGTACACAATTGCAGCAGCAGTAGACTGGGATGTCCAAGTTGGACTAGGAGATGGACCAGCGTAGAGTAGAACGATGACACTGTCTGGATGAGAATTCTTGAAGACGGGTGCTCAAATCGGTGGTTTCCTCCGATCAGTTCCAAGCGGAGGCTTTAGCAATAGCAATTGTTCTAACCACACACAGTCTGATGACCTGATATTCTATCTCGTATTTACCCAAGATCAGAAAATATTCCACATGGAGCCAAAGGAAAGACTGCAATTGGGTCGTAGCGCCAAGTTATTTTCTTCCTCCTCCTTCTCCTCCTCCTCCTCCTTCTTCTTCTTCTTCTTCTTCTCCTTCTTCTTCTTCTTCTTCTTCAGAAACGAGAGAGAAATAGGGAATAGAAGAAAGAAAAAACATTTGACAGGCTCACATGGTTTAATTACATCATCCGCTTTCGCTACGAGAGAACTTGAAAACAGACTTTTAGTTTGGGGGCTGTGATTATTTGTTGGGTAGTACTTAATTTCGTGTAATTATTTTTATTCTCAATGCATATCTCCAAGGAATTTAGTTTATCCAGATTTATTTACTCTCATAGTAACGCCATCTTTCGCTTTTAAGTTCGAAAATTTGATGGCAAGAAACAACCCTGACTTCTAGAGTGATATCGAACCAGGTTATTAAAACTTATGACCTCAGATGAAATCAGCAAGACAAAATTTTGAATTACGGGTTCGATTTCCAGTCCGCCTATTTTTAACCATTACTTTACTGTAAAAATCAATTAAATTATAATTTTCTTCTTTTGTCATGACAATGTTATGCTTATGCTTGAAATATTTGAATTCTGAAAAATTCGCAATACAAACCCTGGATTTACAGTGTGGTGGCCAAAATAACACAATTTTAAACCGTGAGAAAAAATAGTATTCAAATGTTGCACCATAATATACAGGAACATGATTTTTACATCGTAAAGAGCAAAAAATGACAATGTCAATGCACTCGCAATTTCTCGGATATCTGCACGCTGTTTAAAGGAGACGTATAACTAGAGATATGACAAAAATCTAGAAAATTGGTAGTTTTCATCGCCCTTACATTGCCGAACTTCTATGATTGACGTCGCGAAATATTACGATTCAACGAGTGAACATCTCGCAATCGTAAACACTGAAGGGTCTTCTTAATACGGTGAGCGAATTTTCGTGTGAGCCAACAAAATGCATTATTAACCATATAAGTGTAAGGGTGGCATTTGATTTCTTTTTGTTAAAAAAAATAATAAAAAGCGTATATAATTTATGGAGTGTAATGTAATAAAAAGTGTATGTAAAGAATAATCCGGGCACGTCTTCTTCAGCTCCAGAAAGCCTATTCAATTTTGTACTAACAAAGCGTGAGAGCATTCATTAGAAGCGCGCAATAAAATAAATTTTAAAAAAAAGCTTTTCTCAAAAACTGTTCAAATTTTTCTTTAAGTTTTTTCTCGAATAGCGCGAAGAAGGCTAACAAAAAAGCGCTTATCCAATTTCCGTTCAACTCTCTCAATTGTTTCATTGACAAATATATAAATAAAGCAAGAAAGTATGTGCTTCTACAGTCACTAGTTACTTTCTCGCTTCTGCTTGCGAGAAAGTGGCCAATAGCAGTGAAGTGCTTGCGAGAAAGTGGCGAATAGCAGAAAAACTCTTTTTACGGGGCCTTCGTAACGAAAATGTTGATTAATCCTCTTCCTAAATTTAGAAAAAAATCCTCTAACAGGTAGAACAGCCAGAGTCCATGTTTTGTTAGTTCTTGATATCGAAAAATCAACTGACAGCAAAACGTCTGTCCGTCTGTCGTGTGTGCTAGCGGCCAAACCGTTCTATTGATTTTTCCACAAATGATTTTCCGCAATCGATCTGGCAGATCTCGTGGCCCCTTCAACTTAAAAACGATACTTCAATTTTGAGGGTAATTTACATGAAGCCCCTGGGACATTTTCAAAATTTTCCAAAAAACTGACTCCATCGTTTTGGATTAAATATTGCTGTACAAAGTGAAGAACGTTTAAGAGAATAGTGCAGGTTTAAATTTCCTTGAAAACTTTAATTTTTCGAAAATTGCAAAAATTCCAAATTTTTTGGGCGTCTTTCTACAACTAAAACAATAAAGATATTAATATACAATAAGATTGTTTCCCTTAAAGAAACCTGTTCCTTAAAGATAGATTTTGAAATAAGACCAAGTAGAATTTTTGGAGATTTTGAGTACTTTTCGCGTAATTTTGCGTTTACGGGCGAGAATTAACGTGCTGCTTCGCACCACTAGTTTATCTCCGTATTGTCGGAATTCCTCGGTGCGGACCTGGCAACCTTGGGACGGGCACTGGCGCAGGTGCAGCTGCCACAGCGAGCGTACGCGGTATTCGGCTGCGCACTTCGGTGGGTCAAATACCGCCTGCGCGCAGCCAAGCGGGTTGCGAGTAGCAATACCGCAGAGCGAGTGGACACAGTGTTCCTGAAATTACCTACCAAACCGATATGATCGTCAAGAAGGAAGGAAAGTGAAAAATGTACGAAAAAAATATGAATTTTTTTTAAAAAATCGAAAAATAAAAACAATATAACTGAGAAAGGTAAAGGAAAAAGATGAAAATGATCAACCATAAAATTAAAAAAGTGAAAAAGAATAAAAAGACGAAAATAAAAAAAATGCTTCTTATATGCGGAAGTAATACTTGGGCGCTGATTGGTTCTTAAATGTATCACGCAGGTGTCATTTACATAGTTTTCAATTTCCTTTTACTTGTCGCATATTTACATGGGATAATCAGCGTTACTTCTTTCTTCCCTCTCGACAGAAGGGGTAGAAAATGTTATTTCTGCACGGATTCAAACATGAGAATGCGATACAACAAACACGCTGGGGCGAAGAGATCTGTCATGGGTAGACCGATCAGTTTGGACCGTGTTTAAATCACTGCTCCATTTGAAATTTGTGGTCGACGAAGTTTTCGGAGAAATTGTCGGGGTTCTCCCGATTCCCCTATAGTATCATTCTTATTACGTCATCATAATCACCAAACTATCCGTCCATTCCAGGATGATTGCGGTTTTAGAGAGCTTCAACTGTTCTTCACTGGCATCCGGAAATGGAAAGGGAACAGAAAGGTAAGATCTCACGTGGTCCGTTGTATTATGTGGGGATCAAGCATATATTTGGAAGATACTAGTGAAACCACGATACCACTTATCAGAGCAGTCGCTTTTGACACGCGCTAGTACGAATTCGACTCCGATACGCAACACACTCACTTTGATTGATTTTTTCGTGTTTAAGAGCGCGTCAACTGCTTTGATCATTAGTCCCGTTAGTGTAGTGCATGTTCTATTCTCGGGAAATGAGCGGTGATCTTTCCCACGTTTTTCCCCGCTGGTGGGAGAGTCCTGGTTAGGGGGAAACCCCATTAGCCGACGGTAGGTCGGTGCCGGATCTCGCCATCCAGCGGGAGAAGATCACTGGCATCTCCCGGAAAAAAACATGCACTACACTCACGGGACTAATGACCACAGAAGTTGACGCACCCGGTAACACGAATAAATCAATCAATCAATCAATCAATCAATTCTATCCTCACCCCTTACACACACACTTACATGCACTACACCATCACACAGGAACATCATTTCCACGCATAAAAAAACATCACGGCATTAGCGGGACGAATGACTTTAAATCGATGGCGAGGTATACGCGCACGTTTTCTTGAGCATCGGACTACCTACCCCCGGTCCTTTGCCAACATTAGTTGAATTAAGAATAAACGATACCAACGAGCATTGTAGACAAAATCTGATAACCAGAACTGTTCGCTCTCATGTAATAGAAACTATTTTGCATCGAAAAACGAACAACAAATTTCATATAAAATTCCTTGTGAAAATAACCAAACTCCCCACTGCTCGCGCAACGAGCGAAGCGAGAGCTCAAGAAAAAATGCGCGGAGAATATCTATTGCAGGTGGGGCCACAGGGCGCAGAATAGATTTAGTCCGGTAAGATTTCACCACCGAATCCGCCTACTTCGACTCACCAGTACAACATTTCCCTGGTTTCGAATTTACTTTGGGAGAACGATGTTCCTGCCTTCCCCGTCATCACGCAAGAGAATGTTGGTCGAGCCCGAACAAGCATTGGAACCATTCGATCCGTAACAGAAGCCGCATCTTATGCCGCATTTGCATGTCTCTTCTGCCACGAAACACAATCCATCTCTGCAGGACGGAGAATGTTCAACGACGAACACACATCTAATAAACATTCGAGTAGTACAGCGATCCAATTCCAGCAATAGAGTAGTACAAGATCCAATGAAGAACCTTCCTGGGGTTGAATGTCATGACTTTTTTTAATTATGGAAAAATTTCGAGATAGCCAAGTTTATTAAGTTACATATCGGATGCGTTACTTAGAGCTGTTGCGAGTCGTTTTCATAGGCAGAGATGTGCGAGTTTCGAGTCCCAACAGAGGCACATTTTCGACAGCGGCTACATAATTAGGTTGAAAACGACCAAAGCTTGTATGTGAATACTAGAAAGCAGCAGTGTTGATCTGTAGTGTACGAATGAATGCGATAGAGTAGGTGGTTCTGTCTAAATTCAAGAACTCACCACCCGCAATTTTCACTCCAAATCACTAATTTGCGTTTTTCTTCTTTCTTATCAGAAAAAAGTAGATTTTTTTTCTTCCGCAATATGATAGAAATATCCTCGGCGCTTAGAGGCTGATTATACGCGCGTTTGATCTCACTAGTAAGATAACGTATATTAAGGCACATTGTGTCTATTGTGTGTGTGTGTGTGTGTGTGTGAGTGTGAGAGTGTGAGAGTGTGAGAGTGTGAGAGTGTGAGTGTGAGTGAGAGTGTGAGAGTGTGTGAGTGTGTAGGGTGTGTGAGAGTGTGTGAGGTGTGTGGTGTGAGGGTGTGTGTGTGTGTGTGTGTGTGTGTGTGTGTGTGTGTGTGAAGTCTAGGTCGGGTCTCATTTTTCATAGTTTTAGCACCATCTTTTATAAACGATAGTTGTTGCAATGCCATCTAAAATCATTTCCATAATACGTTAGTGGAAGCGTAAAGTGTATTTTAACCGTTATGTAAAAAGTAACGGTCTATAAATATCAGATATTGCAATCAATAGAAGAGAACTCGCAAGTTTGTTTTTTTTTTTTTTCGGAGTAACATACTCACATGTCGTTTTTCCTGTATCATAATCTGCGATCTTATGTTTCATTTGCCTTAACTCTCTTTGGCGCAGGCTTGGAGGAATTTTCCCATCAAGCATTATAGCACTAGCTAGATTTTGTCTAACTTTTCTTACAAATGGAACAAAACCGTCGTATTTTTTTCGTCCTTCAGCGCTGGACATTTTTCCGCACTTCGGCTAACTGATGCAAGGTCTACAGGAAATGCGACTTCGAAGGGTACAGGGAATGCGCATCGTTCAGTAGAAATCGTTACAGAAGCCTTACATTTCAACTCATTACGTCAATGATTTCAGTATTGGCTTAATTTAAACTGCCCTTTTATATCGTGTGAGCATTGTTGTACATTGTTGATGTATATAGTGCGAAATTTTATGTGAATTCTCAGAACGTTTATTATTCCCGCAAAACATCAAGAATAGTAAAAAATAGAAATATTATAATTTACAATAAAAAACTGTATTTCAGAATAGAATTGTCAACCTTAGTAGGAATCATAAATATTTTCTTTCAAAAGACATGCAATTTCAGAGCTTCACAAATCCTCCTTGTTACAGGACGCCACTAAAATGTTTTGATTTGGATGTCGGTAGAAATACCTCTAAATGTATATTAATGTATATGAATACAAAGTAAATCATGTTCCAAAATCTAGACTATTATGAGAGCAAATTTCTTGTACTTTTTATTGTGCCTAAGAGAAAGCAGAACAACTGAGAGCCTGCACCCAGCCTTTCTTCATACGACGTTCCACACGTTCATACTAATTAATTCGTGTTTTCGATGCATCAACTACTATGGTCATAAGTCCCATAAGTGTAGTACACGTTTTATTATAGTCGTGTTGCAATGTTTTCCCCTGCTGGATACGAAACCGACCTACAAGTCAGCTTGATGAATTTTCTCTAACCAGGTACCTCTCACCTGCGGGGCACCGCTTCAGCCGGGACAAGCTCTGAGCGGTCGACTGGTTAGTCGAGGTTAGTTCTTCCCGGCGCGTCAACAGCTTAGGTTATTGGTCCCGTACGTTTAGTGCATGTTTACCCTCGGGAAATGGTCCTGATCTTCCCCCGCTTGATGGCGAGATCCGGAGTTGACCTACCGTCGTCTAGCGAGGTTTCCCCCTAACCAGGACTTTCCCACCAGCAGGGCACCGCCCCAGCCGGCACAAGCTCTCGGCACCCGACCGGACTCCCGGAATATGTCGTAGTGTAGTGCATGTTAATGTGTGTGTGTGTGTGTAGGGGGAAAGGATAGGACAAGGAAGAGAAAGGTGCGCAGTCCATGGCCCGTTTCGTAGGGTACTGCTCCGGCATTCGCTTGGTGTTGATCGGAGAAACCACGGAAAACTACCGATCAGAGCAGCCAGCCGCTAGAATTCTCCTCCAGACAGCGACTGAATTCGACTTAGCTTCGTAGCTAGTGTTGGAAATCCTCCCACCGTCTAGACACGAACCCTAGGGCCTCCCGGTGAGAAGCTCTAAAGTGACATCATTTGATCGTACGGACAGAAACCTCCCGCGAGCAGAGAACGTTACCGCGCTTTGAAGGGTTAGCGTATTATGTACACAGGGAGCTACAGAAAGGAGAAGCTGATCGGCACCCGAGCGTGCCAAATATCTTCTATTTGGGGGGGGGGGGGGGTTGTTCCCAGGAGGCTGTGGCGGCGTGCCAGGGCCCTCTGCAGCGGCCACCGCCTCCGCTGCCGCTGCCGCTGCCGTCTGGGGGGCGGTGGAGCGGCACAAGCAACGACTCCGCCGCAGGACTCTCAATGGGATCAGGTGCACGGACGGGAATGGACGCGGGGGCTCTACTATTTCAACGTTAGATTGAAACGAAGACGTGGCAGTCACAATACTACACCACTCCCAGACTAGGCACGTCAGTATAAATATCCAAACATGTAATAACAAAGAACATGCCAATGCAGAATAAACAACGAGGCCATCCAGCAAAAATTAACGTGGATACCAGACTAAGATCAATTGGCACGTGTAGCCTCAAAATCCCAACGATTAATAAATAAATATTATTAATAATAATGTAGTCCAATTATAGAAAAGATAAGAATTTATTAAAAAACATTAGTTACAACAAAGAAAGTAGTTACAACAAACAAAGGATGTAGTCACCACAACTGTCAGATCTGGAACGTCTTCGAGGTTCCTCATAGTTTCATAAACGTGTTCCAAGTGGTTGAACACTCGTGAAAACCGGCGATATCTGTGTATGGTATTGTACGAACAACAAATCCTTACTGATCGCACGATAGCAGCAAACAAACCATGTAATCTCATCTGAGATGTGGAAAAAAAACGTGTCCTCTTGTATATGTTCTTGTCCCACGCAATCAGAACGTAGTAACCGAAGAGGTTAAAAAAACGTCTCAAGCACAACATGTAATATCCTACTAACAAAACAGCTGTCACTTCAAAAACTCCTAATCAAACGGGATTCTAGAAAATGTACTTAGGCTATTTTCAAAATTCCACATCTATTACGCAAAAGAGAACCTATCCATATCATTAAACGAAATTCATTTGAGCAAATAATTTAAAGAATAAAAAAGGAGCCTTTTGTGATACAATTTCGTTTTTTCTTTAAAAACACACGGTTTTACTCAAAATTACCCCCAAAATTAGTCATTTTAAAAAATTGCTGAAGAAATTATTAAGGTCTTCATCTTGAAGATCAGATTGTCATCAGATCAGATCAGATCAGATCAGTTCAAGCATCAGAAGATCATGTAGAGTATATTAAAAAAATTTGTTACAACAAACATTAGTTACAACAAACAAAGAATGTAGCTACCACCACTGTCAACTGGAACAAAAACCCTAATTTTCATGTAGAGACAATATCTACTTTATTGAAATTTAAAACTATTGATTTTTTTTTATTTCGAAGTTTTGAAAACTTAGAGATTTTGGACCTATGCCATTTGTCAAAATTCTGTGGTCCCATCACTAAGCCATATACTCTTTGAATTTTGAATGAATTAAGGAATGAAAAAAAATAATAAAAATGTATTCTCAAGGACAAATAAGCATTACATTTTGGGCTCTTACTGCAGCAAAAACAAAAAAAAGAACAATTTGGAGGAATGATTTTAGTAAATTTCGGAAATGTAGAAAACAGAACACCAAAAATAAAAATATCCATTTCAAATTCGTGATTACGTCTATTACTACAGCATCAGCACCCCAAAGGCGGTGAATATTTTTTACTTTCTTGCTACGCAGTAGAGAGAAAGTTATGTGATGCTGTGCGATAAAACGGGGATTTTTTGGCAGAAAAACTCTTATTACAGAGCCCTAGTGACGAAAACGTGGATAAATACAGAAGCTAAATTTAGAAAAAAAATCACGGGCTCCTGGAATTTGAAACCGATAGTTTAATTTTGGGGGGAGTAGTTTACATGAAGCCCTTGGGACATTTTCAAAATTTTCAAACGAAATGGCTCCATCGTTTTTTTTTAAATTTGGTTGGTGGATAGTGCAGAAACGTTTAAGATAATGGTGCAAGTCTCATGTTCGTTGAAAACCCTAATTTTTCGAAAATCGCAAAAATTCAAAATTTTTTCAGTCTTCCTATAACTGAAATATTAAGGATAAAGATTTTTCCTCAATTGAAATAAGGTCATGTACAATTTTTCGAAAATTTCAGTTCTTTTCGTGTAATTTTGCGAGAAAATAGTGCTATTTTAGCAACACTAGTTTCTTCCAGATGTAGATGAAACGTCTGAAATATCTATTTCGAATGAATCACGGCATAACAGCCCATATGATCAGAAATATCTATGCGTGTCTGGTGTCACAAATTAGCCCGCTGTCGAGACTGGAACCTAGGACTTTCCGTTAAGAAAGCTCCAATTGCAGAGTTGCAACTACATGGACTACCGCGCCCAGTCATCTTGTGGTTTTACCCATTAAGCATATGCAATCAAAAGGTATAATTTGTACTTGATAGTAATGAACTGATTATGATGGAGAACGTGCAAAATAAATTCTGAAAAGACAGCATTCATTACATTTTCTAGACTTACAAGTCGTACTAGCTTACAGATTATCCAGCAAATAAGAAGTTATTACTTTAAGTATGCAGCCAGCAAAGAGCGTTAGATAACAAAATAAATCGCCAGAAAGATCTACTGCACTGTAACTTCTAATGAACTTGTAACTATTCATTGAAGATGTAAATGCGAGTAGAATTTTTATAATCCACAGGAGCGTAAAATTGAACTATCTCAGACCAACATAAATCATTAATAAACCTCAATAAAAGTTTTTGACAACTTTATAGCAAATGCGTTTAAATAACATTTTTATTTTCCACTATTGCCTGAGTTGTTACACACAGACGGTCAACTTTAATCACTTTATGGCAAATATATTCTACCAACGAGTGAGCAGGAACTCACGTAAATGGCAAAACCTAATTGCTAATATACATTTTAGATTGTTCGTTTTTGTAATACATAGTTTAACATTACAGAGTACAGCAATTTACCATCGTTTTAGATTTCTCCGTGACGTCTCATTCATAATTCAGCAGAGGAAACCCGCGGTGGGATCCGGGAATGAATTCTTTATGTCGGCTGGCTGTCTCGAGGAGGTATGCCTTAAAGATTATTCAAGCAATTTCTCATTTAGACGAGTCTTAGAGTATGATTACATGCCGATGAATATGATTTCAGATGAATGGAGTCCTTACTCTCCAACCTACAAGCTGGTCTTCCGACACACGGTAGTGTAGAGCATGTAAGTGTGATTGCGTTTTAAGGGGTAAGGATAGTACAAGGAAGAGGAAGGAAAATTCACGCGCGATCCGTGGCCCGTTTTTTAAAATACTCTGCTCCGGCATTCGCCTGTTACTGATCGGAGGAAGCACGGTTGGTTTGGTTTGTTTTTTCGTGTTTCCGGTCGCGTCAACTACTGTGGTCATTAGTCCCGTTAGTGTAGTGCATGTTTTTTCTCGGGAGATGGCGGTGATCTTCCCCCGCTGGATGGCGAGATCCGGCGCCGACCTACCGTCGGCTAGTGGGGTTTCCCCCTAACCAGGACTCTCCCACCAGCGGGCACGCCCAGCCGGGACAAGCACTAAGCTCCCGACCGGTCTCCCGGAATATATGGTAGTGCAGTGCATGTCAGTGTAAGTGTGTGTGTGTGTGTGTGTGTGTGTGTGTGTGTGAGGAAGGACAGTTCGCGCGCGGTCCGTTTGGTAGGGTACTGCTCCGGCATTCGCCTGGTGTTGATCGGAGAAACCACGGAAAACTACTGATCAGAGCAGCCAGCCGCTAGAATTCTCTTCCAGGCAGTGACTGAATCCGACCTAGCTGAAAAGCTAGTGTGAAAATCCGCCGCCGGGGGGTGGGAACCTGGCCCCCGGGGAAAACTGGTAGTCACCCGCTATAATTCTCCTTCAGGCAACGACTGAATTCGACCTAGCTATGAAGCTAGAATTGAAAATCCAACCATCGTCGGGACTCCAACCGAAGGACCTCGCGGTCAGACGCACTGCAGTGACATTAGTTCATACCCTGAGCCGCCTCCGCCGATGGGGAGGATTGGTGACGAAGGTTGCTTTTTGATAAGAAACTAAGTACTTTGGATATAAAATTATTCACTTTCTCGTTTTTAATTAATGTACCCAAAAATGTTCAAAGGTGTTTCATTACGAAAAACTGAACAATTTCCAGCGAAACGACACGTTTAAACACAAATTGCTTGCTCATTTGGCATTTATACTCCAATGTTCTGATAGGGGTTCTAACGGTAAAATGGTACATTTTGTGAAGTCGTCATCTTCAATCACAGAACAAGTCGGGTACACAAGTACGTCAGCTCGTCAGAAAAACAATGGGTTTGGCAGGCCGACGGGCAGACTGCCAGCTAGAGAAGAAAGGAGACGGTCATAAACGTAGGAAAGCAGATACGATGACTGTCAAGGATCGAAACAGATGGTACATCAGGCCAACCGGGAGTCATAACCCCCAAACAAGAAAACAAACATATAAAAATCAAACCTTTCAGAATCTCGAGACCGACTACTACATATCCGAAAATACGATGCTATGTGCACGAGAAAATGCACGCAACGAGAGCTTGCTTCACTCGTAGGATCCCTTCGAGTCGGCAACTCGGATTGATTGATTGATTGATTGATTGATTGATTGATTGATTGGGGTTTTTAACGGCTTTAGTCATTAGTTCCGTACGTATTGTCATCCCAAAAGGTCGCGGAATTCAGGGTACTTCAGGTCTGGCGCCGACATACGCAATGATTCGCGATGTTTCTCCCATTCAGGTATCTCCCCCCAGCGCAGGTACAAACCAGTCCACAAGCTCTTAATTCCCGAATGCTGGCCAGACATGTGCGGTAGTGAAGTGCGTGAATGTGCGTGTGTGTGTTTGTAAGAGAGAGAGGAGATTGTTGAGGAGGAAAGATCGCGCGTGGTTCGTGGCCCGTTTGTTAGGGTACTGCTCCGACATTCGCCTGGTGCTGATCGAAGAAACCTCGAAAAACTACCGATCAGAGCAGCCGGACACTATACTCCTTCAGGCAGAGGTTGAATACAACCTATTGGATCAGGGGCAGTTCTAGCTAAACTCAGTTGGTACGGATAGAAGGACGATTTGAAACAAATTCTTTCTCGACATCAGGGTGCCCCAAAATGACTATTTTCGCTGAAATTTCGACATCCACTTTCCGTAGTATTACGAACTACACTACTAGTTATTCTAGGAAGAAAAATACTAAATGACAACAATGTTTAATACCAATTTTCTGTGACTTTTAATGGTTGTTTGTGTTAAAAGACAGGCTTTCACAAAGTGCGTAATAAATGTATTTTTGTTGCAGTTTCTAGCAAGTGTCGATGATCCGCCACTATCAAGACTCAAACTCTTGGACTTCCCGTTCAGAGATGCCGCAGAGACATCATTCATGCTGCCTCTGAACTCAACCGCTGACACGTCGGATCGAAGCGAGTGTCTACGAGCGGGCGCGCGCGCCGCGAGTCAACTGTTTGTTGACCTCCCACTTAGCGGCGCGAGAGGCAGCGCAGAGCGGACGGCGCGTGCTCTCTGGAGGCAGCGACTGAAGCCGCGAGACACAGCGGAGCTGCCGCTCTTTCATATTCTCTCACTCGATGGTACTGCCAGACACCTCAAAGCCGGCTTCCACTCCCGAGAGGGGCAAGGTTTTCGACACTCGCTTGTGAGCTAGGTCGAATTCAGTCGCTGTCTGGAGGAGAATTCTAGCGGCCGGCTGCTCTGATCGGTAGTTTTCCGTGGTTTCTCCGATCAACACCAGGCGAATGCCGGAGCAGTGCCTTAACAAACGGGCCACGGACCGCGCGCGATCTTTCCTTCCTCTTCCTTGCCCTATCCTCTCCCCCTTACACATACACCTACAATAACATGCACTACACTACCACATATTCCGGGAGACCGGTCGGGGGCTTAGAGGTGGTCCCGGCTGGGGCGGTGCCCCGCTGGTGGGAGAGTCCTGGTTGGAAAAGTGGTCGCATGTCAACGTGTAGGTCGGCGCCGGATCTCAATTCAGCGAACGAACGAACGAACGAACGAACGAACGAACGAACGAACGAACGAACGAACGAACGAACGAACGAAAGAAAGGAAGAAAGGAAGAAAGGAAGAAAGAAAGAAAGAAAGAAAGAAAGAAAGAAAGAAAGAAAGAAAGAAAGAAAGAAAGAAAGAAAGAATGAATGAAAGAAAGAAAGAAAAACACCATCACCTCCCGCAACTAAACCATCTCTACACTAACGGGACCAATACCGGAGACATTAGCCAATCAGTCAATGAAGTCACCTAACAGGAGTTGAAAAATGATAACAACTGATAACATTGCGGAGGTTTTCGACTTTATAAATTCAGTGGAACGTAAAACTATCACTACAGGTTCACTACTGGCAAAAATTGGCAACGTGTAGAGGAGGCAGCTTAATCAAGATTATAAGGCTACTCAGATTATAAGAAGAAAACTCTCTCCGTAGTAGGAGCGTTCACAGTCCACATTATTAACTCTCATTTGTATATCGTTTGTAATTTTCTTCTTCTACAACTTTCATGAAATATGTTTTCAACATCATACCGTCTATCAAGGTCAATTTTATCATGATATTTTATCCAATTCTTTGTAAATTGACATATTGTTAAAGGCCTGATGATGGAGGCACATTTGGACCTCTGAAACGTTGCCACGCTATTTCTTGTTTCAAGATACCATTGTAATGTAAAGTCATTTATGTTTTAATAAATGTATTTGTGACTGTCTACAAAAAGCAATTATTGGAACTTTCGTTAAGGAAAAATAAATAATATATACTCTCCATTACATCGTTTTAATTATATTAAATATTTCATATAATAAAATATTTAATAACATTAATATAATTTATATATTTAATTATATTCAATTATAAAATCCAACTTCAACATCACATTTAGAATCACTTGTTGCTTCGTGGCGGTCAAACGCACCCTTGACGTGTTATCCATTCTCTCACTTGAGAAACGTCACATCCTTACCGAATTAAATAAATGAAATAAAATAAATTTAAATAAATAAATCGTAAAGAAATAAAATAAAATAAAAAATTAGACTCTTTCTGAAAAAACTCGCAAGCAAACTAGACAATAAGATGCAATTCACAGATTAGAGAGACTTTAGAGCAGGGCTATGAGATGAAAGCGGGAATGGACTTCAGATTGGTTGCGCGCACGTGGCGTGTCCCAACAGCACTTCACAAGCGTCTGCACCGGGCAAGCAGAGTGTAGCGTCATGACGCTACCAACTGCTTGGGCACGTGGCATGCCCCAGGCTCGGACAATAGCTATGACGCACCAGGTTTCTCCCGGTGTGCGCGTCGCTTGGGTAAGGCAATCAAGGCGGCGGGTAGCGTCGCTAGGGGGCTATTTAAGGGCCGAGCGAACAATAGACGTTCTTCTTTGTGTTCCTGGCTGCGAGGTGTTAGGTCGTTGCAGGTGGCGCTTTGGGCACGCGGCGCAAGAAGCCGGCCGTTAGGTCGTGACGAAGGAGACATGTAATTCGGTCTCAGGGCAGGTGGTGCTACGCACAGCGCACGTTAGTTAGGGGTTGCGGTGTGGTAGCCGTTCAAGTATCATTTCTTGTAGTGGGATCAATTTAGTTTGTTTATTGTACTACAGTGCTTTGATTGTTTGTGACCACGGTCGAAGTTGGTAATAAATCAGCTGTGAGTACAACCCACTCTCGTCTGTGTGTTTATTACATCCTGTATGACGCCACAAGAGGTTAAGAAATTTCACGGGAATGTTGCGGAACTGACGAAGCGAACCGTCTGTAATTTCATCAAGAAATGCATATTTATTAAAAATGACTAAATTTCACCCAAGTAATCTGACAATCCGCCCAACAGATAGTCGCAAAAAAATTCTTTATCAGCCGTATTTGTCAATGGTTTTCCGTATCTTACTTTATTTCAGTTGGAAATGGTGAGAATTGTCCATTTAATACACGTCAACCCACTACATGTGCCACTGACCACGGGACCAAGCAACCACCTACTATAAGTGTGGGAATGTCTACACGCTATTGAAAAATCCACCTTGGGATAATGGACACTAAGGTGGCCGCTTAAATGAGGTGACCGTTATATCAGGTGTCCTTGTTGTACTTCTGTCACTTAATTTTTGCAGATAAGAGTAAAATGCGTGTATTTAAAACAGTTTGTTTTTACAACAGTTTGTTGATACGTAGGTTAACTTTTTTTCTTGTGGTGAAAATGAGAGTGAGTAGATACTTTATTTGGATTTGATTGATATATAGATTATTGCTTAGGAGCGCGTCAACAGCGAAGATGTCGCGTAAGTTAGTAGGTTGGCTTTCCTCCCCCACTAAAATGTAAGATCTACACGGGCACTTAGAGAGTTTCCTCTTCCAAGTATTCGCACCAGCAGGGCAGCGCCCACCCGGACAAGCTCTATGCTCCCGGCTGGTCTCCCGGCATTTATGGCAGTGTAATGGAGTGTGAGTAAGTAAGAGGTGAGGAGAGGAAAAGGGAAAGGAAGGAAAAATGGCACGCGGGCTGTGACCCATTTTTTTTATAGTTTTACTCTATCGTTCACCCGGTTTTGACCGAATAACCCCCACCAAAAAAAAAACTACCGATCAAAGAAGCCAGAAGTTAGAATTCTGCTCCAGATACCGGCTGAATACGACGCAGCTACACCGCTAGGTTCGAAAACCCACTGCTGTAACGACTCGAACCCTAGAGACGCTCAGAGACAACAGCAAACCTTCCACTGAGCCATGCCAGCCGGTAGCATTCGCAAACAACCCCCCTTCACTTCCAAAACCCATACCCACTCCCACTGACCCAGAAAGTTACGGGCTTCGGATTTCGTTTCCGCCTGCGAGGCAGCCTGTCGCCGCCCACCACCCGCTCGGGGCGGCCTCGCCAACGCCCCCTGCACGCCCCCCCCCCCGCCTGGAGCGCTCCGCGGCCGCAGACGGCCTTGGCTGCGCCCGCGCAGGCGGCGCTGGATGGCGGCGGCGCGGAGCGGCATGGTGTGACGCGAGACGGCTCTGCGCTCGGGGCAGGCAGCCGTTCATTCATTCAGCCGTGCATCCTTCTGCGCACCGCACCGCGCAGGGGCGGAACTTCGGGACGGGGCTTCAAATATTACGGTTTCATAATAATGTCTTTGAATTAAATCCATTATTATTTTGTTTGTATTAGTAGTAATTGTAAAACTAAACTATTGTTTTTCCTCAGAGGGGCCAGTTTCAACAAAGCTGTACCCTTCGCCCGCCTGGAATTCCATCCGCCCATTATCACTTATCACTCTCTCACATCATTCCATCCACTCATTATCACCTATCATTCTCTCACATCACTCCATCCACTGATTATCACCTATCATTCTCTCATATCATTCCATCCACTCATAATCACCTATCAATTTCTCAAGTCATTCCATCCACTTATTAACTAGTGTCCTGGGAGGGTGCGTTCCACATTCCCTCACCATTTCTGCCCTCTCTTTCTAGTTCACCAGGTTGGAACCTTACCTATCGATAACCCGCCGAGGTAGCCGCGGCCCTCCTTAGACCGTTCCTCGGTTACCGCCTAAACGCCGCGCGCGCTGTAATCCGTGGATCCTTGTCGGAATTATGTTAATGATAGGAGAGGGTAGGGAATGATTGATCGAGCATACCGGTGGAATGCATATTCACAGGGAAAACGGGAATACCCGGAGAATATCTGCCACGATCCGCTTTGTTCACCACAAACTGCACTTGGAACCGCCTGGGATTGAACCTGTGCACCCGCGGTGGAGGGCCTACCGCATGATCACTAACGCATGGCCACCCTTTATTATTAGGGGTATTAATATTATAATTAATGTTATTTTGGGGAGGGGGCCTCGTCGAGAGGCGTAATGTCTACCGCGACCAATTCCCTGAGTGATTGAAAAAATTGAAGGCGTTGTCATTGTCAACAATAGTATTTATTTCACAAATAGCAGCTTTCGATGGCTTAGACATCATCATCATCAGTTTTCTGTTGTCTGGGAGTCACAAAAATGACCTAGTCGTCATCATCCGTTTTCTGCTCTCTGGGAGCCACAAAAACGACTTAGTCGTCATCATCAGTTTTCTGCTGTCTGGAAGCCACAAAAACGACTTAGTCGTCATCATCAGTTTTCTGCTGTCTGGGAGCCACAAAAACGACTTAGTCGTCATCATCAGTTTTCTGCTGTCTGGGAGTCCAAAAACGACTTAGTCGTCATCATCAGTTTTCTGCTGTCTGGGAGTCACAAAAACGACTTAGTCGTCATCGTCAGTTTTCTGCTGTCTGGGAGCCACAAAAACGACTTAGCCATCATCATCAGTTTTCTGCTGTCTGGGAGCCACAAAAACGACTTAGTCGTCATCATCAGTTTTCTGCTATCTGGGAGCCACAAAAACGACTTAGCCATCATCATCAGTTTTCTGCTGTCTGGGAGCCACAAAAACGACTTAGTCATCATCATCAGTTTTCTGCTGTCTGGGAGCCACAAAACGACTTAGTCGTCATCATCAGTTTTCTGCTGTCTGGGAGTCACAAAACGACTTAGCCATCATCATCAGTTTTCTGCTGTCTGGGAGCCACAAAACGACTTAGTCGTCATCATCAGTTTTCTGCTGTCTGGGAGACACAAAAACGACTTAGTCGTCATCATCAGTTTTCTGCTGTCTGGGAGACACAAAAACGACTTAGTCGTCATCATCAGTTTTCTGCTGTCTGGGAGACACAAAACGACTTAGTCGTCATCATCAGTTTTCTGCTGTCTGGGAGCACAAAAACGACTTAGTCGTTTTGTGCTCTGGAGCACAAAACGATTATGCATATCACTCAAACTGCCATTTGAGAAAAACTAAATACTTTTTGACAATCCCCTCAGATCAGCAATGATGATAATGTCTACAACTCACCACTGAATCAATAAATCCTATGTTAATGACAACGCCTCAACATTTCCAATCTTAAATGTCCTCATTCACCATGATCCATATCATTCGCCTGAGCATTTCGTGTGTCAATCAGCATCCTCCGGCAGATTTGTTTCAGGTGCCTCTAAACTCCAATGAATGAACCATTGCCTCATCTTATTATCTTGTCCACTCTCAAAATCCTTGGTTTCACATGATTGTTCTGCAGGTACAATATCAAAGAATGTAACAGCATTATCATATTAAATCTTTTCAACAAAAGTCTTTTTACACAAACATAAAACATATTTCAGATCTACAAATACAATTTAAATGAACTTTAAAACCAACATGTCCTCCATGAATTCCTGATAGTGAGCAGGAACTGATTATAACCGACTTCTGGAGGCCGATGATAATGCTCTTCTCCAAGCTGAGTTCTTCCACCGAGCTGCAGAGAGTTTTTGGTATAACACCAGTTGCTGACATTACAATTGGGATAGTTTTAACTTCCCAATTGTATTATTATTATTATTATTATTATTATTATTATTATTATTATTATTATTATTATTATTATTATTATCATTATTATTATTATCATTATTATTATCATTATTATTATTATTATTATTATTATTATTGTTATTATTACCAAACGGGGCTACCACCGCATATTCGTGAGTGGATCAAAAGATCGCAAAAATGAAATGTCCTGATCGCCAGTTCGAGTTGCAAAGACTAAGTTGAGGTTCATGGCTGTCCCAATATTATTAGGGATCCTAGCGACCATCTCTAGAGATCTTAGCACCCTCGACCTTCACGTGAATCTAGCATACCAACTGGAAATTACCGTCCTGCTGGACATTACTCACATCCTGTGTGTATATCCGGAATTCCTCGCTCCCTGGCTAGAATCCGAATCCTGAGTACTATACGCTTTAAGAGCTGAAGACGAAGGTATTGTAACAACTTCATCCAAGGCCATTGAAGTAAAAATAGACAAGGCCTCTAAGAACAGCAAACAAGATCAAACAAACTGTGCAAACAGAAAAAACGATCACTTACTCAGCCCCAGTAGTATGATGACAGATTACAAAAAGAACAACTCAACAGGCTACTGCGCAACAAGTACGCATGCAAAATACAAGAGCATGCCGCATATGTAGTTGATCGGTGGTGGAAGCAAAGTCGGCTAAAGTAATAAAAAACTGCCACACGAAAATATTCTGCCATCATGACGCGACATAACTATACGCACGCAGCCCTAAACATAAATTTCATAGGAAGTCTGCCCAACTGCGTGATACAATGTTTCTTCACTTGCTGAATTTTTGTATATAATAGATATAATCTATATTACTAATTTCCAAATTTCAGAAAAGAAATGAAGGTGTAGAAATACGTTGGACCAAACTCGTGCTTAAACTGATCCTAGAAAGAAACCTCTCTGAAAAGGCGAGCGAGGAATCATCCATGTGGGGATCGGCACGTATCCCTGGTTAGAATCTTCACATTTCACCTAATACACTATCTCTGTGTACTCTACCGGGAGCGGTGGCTCAGTGCATCAACTAATGCCATTGCAGTGCCTCTGAAGTCCTTCCTCGATTCCCGACGGCGGCGGCAGAATTTTCGACACTGGCTTTTCAGCTAGGTCGAATTCAGTCGCTGTCTAGAGGAGAATTCTAGCGGCCGGCTGCTCTGATTGGTAGTTTTCCGTGGTTTCTCCGATCAACACCAGGCGAATGACGGAGCAGTACCCTAACGGGCCACGGACCTCGCGCGATCTTGCCTTCCTCTTCCTTCTCCCATCCTCACCCCTTACACACACACTTACACTAACATGCACTACACTACCACATATTCCGGGAGACCGGTCGGGAGCTTAGAGCTTACCCCGGCTGGGGCGATGCCCCGCTGGTGGGAGAGTCCTGGTTAGGGGGAAACCCCACTAGCTGACGATAGGTCGGCGCCAGACCTGGCCACCCAGCGGGGAAGACCACTGCCACCTCCCGAGCAAAAACACGCACTACACGTACGGGACTAATGACCGTAGTAGTTGACGCGCCCGGAATCACTAAAAATCAACCAATCGTATGAATATCCAGATAATGATGGAGCAGTACCCTAACAAACGTGTAACGGTCAGCGCGCGATCTTTCTCTTTTCTCTTCCTTGTCTTATCCTCTCCCCTTACTTACAGTTACATGCTCTACACTATCACACTTGTGGAGAGACCAGTCGGGAGCTTAGATGTTGGCCCGACTGTTGCCACGCTAGTACGAGATTCTTCGAGTGGAAAATTCCCTGATAACCGACATGTAGTTCGGCACCAAATCTCACCATCCAGCGCGGGAAGAACACCTTCTCCTCCTGAGATAAAAACTGGCACTACACTTAAGAGACTAATGACCACAGCAGCTGACGCGCCCAGAAACACGATATAATCCATCATTTATGGCAAAACACTACTACGAGTAATTTCAACTTCTTTTTCGCATATTTTTTACATGTCACCATTTCCCATTAATTCTTGCCCGAGTTGTAGATATTGGTAACGATTAATTGCATCTGTCTCACGATCAGTTTATCGTTACAAAAACGCAACCCTTCCTGTTTATCAGCTGTGTTTTTGCAGTTTATAACGTGAACTTAGCGACTCCTACAGACGTGCCCTCTTTGTGGGTTTGATTGTTAGATTGTTTGGTGGTTCCGGGCGCGTCAACAGCTTAGGTCCCATATGTGTAGTATATGTTTCTTCATCGGGAGGTGGCGGTGATCTTCCCTCGCTAAATGGTGGAATCCGGCGCCGACCTGCCTGTCGGCTAGCGGGATTTACCTCAACCAGGTACCTTGCACCAGCGATGCACCGCCTCGGCTGGGACTAGCTCTAACGCTCGACAGTCTCCCAGCATGCCTGGTATTGTAGTGCTTGTATTTGTAAGCGGTGTGAGGATACGTCAAAGAAGAGGAAGGAAAGATTGTCCGCAGTTCTTGGCCCGTTTGTTAGTGTAACAACTCGTTACACGGCGTTAGCCTGGTGATCGGTGAAACCACGGAAAACTAAGGATCAGAAAGATCAGTCCGCTAGAATCCTCTAGACAGCGACTGAATTCGACCCAGCTATCTGGCTCGTGTCGAATATCCTCCCAGACCGACGGGAATCGAACCGTCAGTTTGGTTTGGTTAAGTTTTTTCGTGTTTCCGGGCGCGTCAACTGCTTTGGTCATTAGTCCCATTAGTGTAGTGCATGTTTTTGTCGGGACACGGCGGTGATCTTCCCCCGCTGGACGGCGAGATCTGGCGCCGACCTACCGTCGGCTAGTAGGGTTTCCCCCTCACCAGGACTCTCCCATCAGCGAGGCACCGCCCCAGCCGGGACAAGCTCTAAGCTCCCGACCAGGAATATGTGGTATTGTAGTGCATGTTAGTGTGTGTGTGTGTGTGTGTGTGTGTGAAGGGGAGAGGATAGGACAAGGAAGAGGAAGGAGAGATCGCGCGCGGTCCGTGGCCCGTTTGGTAGGGTACTGCTCCGGCATTCGCCTGGTGTTGATCGGAGAAACCACGGAAAACTACCGATCAGAGCAGCCGGCCGCTAGAATTCTCCTCCAGGCAGCGACTGAATTCGACTTAGCTGGAAAGCTAGTGTCGAAAATCTTGCCGCTGTGGGGAGTGGGAACCTAGGACCTCCCGGGCAGAGGCGCTGCAGTGGCATCAGTTGATGCACTAAGCTACCGCTCCCTGTTCGAACCGTCAGAAGTACTGCAGGGACATCCGTTGATGTCCTGAGCCACATCTCCCGGTGTCTTTATGGGATAAGCTCGCATTTTAGACCATCTTGATAAGCTCGCACCTAAGGTAAGAGGTTAATGTGAAGGTCCGACACTGACTGTATCGTCGCAAGCTCGCGCGTGGCTCTGAAACCCTCTGTGGTCGGCCTGCAGCGTAGGCGTCCGTTTTGGCGGGAAGGCGCATCGACAGGAGCAGCTGCTCGCGCGAGAGGCAGCGGCGGGGGCGGAGGCAGGGCGGCCTTGCCATACTCGTTCCCGCCCCCTCCCCGCCCTCGCTCCCTCCCAGCCCCGCCCCCTCGCCCCGGCGCCGCGCCAATCCCGCGGGAAGGCAGGCAGGCGCTCGCTGCAAAAACGGGGCATTCCACAAGGACCAGCCCCCTTCCCCCATTTTGCTTTCGCCCTCGTCGCAGCTGCAGAGGTTGAACCTGCTGGATACAAGCGATGGCTGCTAACCACAGTGCAAAGAGTCGCAACTAGTGTTGTTATTATTTAAATTATAATAATTATTATTATCAATTATTAGCATTACAAAAATGTTAAAGAAACTGTGGAGGAACAAACTGTTGCCTGGGGAATATTTGAAAATAATAGATCACATACAGTCCAATATTCATTTTTACATCAAAGAGACAACATAAAAAACAGAAGTACAATACACTACAAAACACAAGTACGAAACAAGAAATCACAGCAAACAATTTTATTAAACAACATTCGGTTGGTTGTAACGAAAAATATTATAATGTGGATTGTAATTATGTAATGTGATAAGTTAAGTTGAAAGTAAGACCAACTTATACACATTCACACTCATACACGTTGCCTACTGTTTTCAACTCTAATTTCAAGACATGCACGGGATGTGAAGATGTAGATTGTAAACAGACGGGAGCGCTAGCATTGGTGACGTGAACTAATAAAATGTGGTTTAAAAGGAGAGAAATAAACCCGGAGTCTGAAGCGTTTACAATATCGGCAAAGTATTAAGCTTTAACAATAACTTAAGCTAACGTTAAGTTTTCGTAATAACGAGAAGACCAAACTGGAAATCAACTCAGGATGGATAACAAATGTACAGTATAAGAGTTGTTTCGTAAACATGTGATCGTATTGTGCCAATGTGTCCCGTTTTTGGCGCAACGTGATCAAGTTGAAACGCATGGCAAAACTAATATTCCATTGACCGAAAAGGAAAATCAGACGTGAGTACAATTTTGAGACGAATGGTACAATCATAGTCTCTAACACATCACAATATCTCTACACAACACTATTCAAAACGATCAGAAGATTCATAGTAATTGCACTCTCAGAACTAATCGACCTGACATTGAGATTCTGGAAAAGGAAACAAGATCGTACCTCTTTTAGATCTGATGACACTGAGAGAGAGACATTATCGCCAAAGAGGGAGGAAAAATGAAATATAAAACCCAGACGAACGAGGTCAGCCTAATATGACATGAAAACAGATTTCCATTACAGGATCCACTACCAGGATCAAGACGAGACGGATCATAATCTCACTTGGCGATCGTGGCAGGACCAGGTATTTGACACAAGGCCTGATCTTACCAGGCCAGAAGCAGGACGCAAGACCCGATGTACACGTTTCCTTTGCCGAACGATTCCGGAGTTTTAGGCGCGTAAGCAGAGTTTCTTGAATCTCATAATAGAAGCCACACTGCGCATGTGAGCGTTCGCTAAAACTCCGGAATGGTTCATTAATAGGAAGTGTGTAAATAGTGTTTAGGATTGACAACCCCAAGTGAAAATTGACTGACTCCCGAGGACAGCAAGTAAAGATTGTGGAAACAACCGGAAGAAACATTTATTTACTCACCGCCTTAAGCAGAATTGCACTGACTGCTGAAAACGCCATGAAAAATAGACCACGAATATATTCTAATAGACCAAAGAACCGTAGATAATTTTGAGTCGAGGAACATTTATACAAGGGACGAGTTACGTGTACAAGCATAGTTTGACCGTACAAAGACACAGACGGCCATTAAAAATACAGGTGGCATAGATAGACCAGAAGACACAAGAACAATTAGAAACAAAAAACGAGACTAAGGGATCCGAGGGATGTACAACAAGAAGGTTGTCTCGAATTCTATATGACAAACGAGCAACATCGTTTCTGAACGAATAGTATCAAACTTGGTTATTCTCAGCCGATGAGGGTGACAGTTTTATTAGTGATTGCATTAGAAAATTGGACAAGTTCGGTGTTAAGTACAGGAATGAGTCGAATAATTTGGAATTGTAAAGTAACATGAATTGACAGGGAAATATTCGGGATTAGGCACACATCAGTGGAGAGAAGTAGGGGAAGTACGGAATAGTATAACTTTGAGCAGCATCTGTAAATATAATACGGAAACACACAAGTCGACCGGAAGGACGAAGAATCATCACAACGCGGGAGTATCCGAGAAAGTGGAGGGCGCGCGAAGAAATTACAGTAAGAAGCATTAATATCCAGTTTCAGATCTGAAAGAAGAAAAGACCAAGACAATTTAAATAGTTTCTCTTCGGCAACCAAAGTAATATAAATTTATTCATTTATTTTACATAAATTAATTAAATAAATGTTATGTTCGTTTCAATAAGGCTGATTATTAAATAGAATATTGCGTTCAATCCCATTACAATTGGAAATCCCAATACAGTTGACTCAAAATCTCCAGGAATTTCCCGATTTGGATGAATGGCTCGTCAACGTGCAGCAGCGTAAGGGTAAAGAAACGAAATGTTCGAAATCAGGAAAGTAGAATTCACCAAGATTATATTAACATCATTATGATCGGGCAGGAGCTAAGCTAGGCAAGTATAAAGAAATTAAATAAGTGACAGAAAGATTAAATATTTATCAATACAGTAATTTAACAGGAGTCGCCGCAACCACAATTCGAAAAAAAAAAACGGCCAAAATTCTCGCCACCGCCAAAATCCCCGCAACAGTTGTCAACGTCAAGAAAGCGTGCGCATATGATTTTCTCCCCCCATACGTCACATACAGTTTTTGACTAAATAAATAAATTTAAAAAAAACGCCACCACCTCTGCCGCCGCCGTGAGCCTGCGCGATCGCCTGTCGGCGGCGCGTCGGTCGTGTCCTCCCGCGGCGAGGCGGTCGTCCGGCCGCTCTAGGCCACGGTCAAGGCTGCGCTCTCGCACTCGCCTTGCCTTGCCTTGCCCCGCCCCCACCACGGCCTCCCCGCTGCCGCCGCCGCCGCCGCGCGCGCGCGGAGACTCGGCGGTCATTCAGAGGCGCTCAGGCGCCCCTCCCACTCTACCGTCTCTCCACTCCCACGTCTCTCTCTTGCTCTTCCCCTCTCACCCTTCCTACATCTCTCTTTCTCTCCATCTTCCTCCGGGCTCACACATCTCTCTCTACTTCTGAATCTCAACCTCTCCCTCTTTCTCTCAACATCTCTCCCTCTCTCTCAACTTCTCTCCTTCTCCTCAACTTCTCTCCCTCTCACTCAACTTCTCTCCCTCTCTCTCAACTTCTCTCCCCTCTCCCTCTCTCCACCACTCCTCACCCTCTCTACCTCTCACAACTTTCTCGTTCTCGTAGAGCTCTCTTTCTCTCCCGCTTACAGCATACACCCAGCATACGTGAATGCTCAGTCCAGGAGAAAATTGTCAATATCCACCCTCCACGTAGCCATCACCGACGCATTTGATCCCTATGGGCTTTTTTACAGGGGGCTGAGCAATGGCATAACCTTTTTCTTTCCTACGTGTTATTATGACGCCAAAGCTGAAGCCTTGGGGCTGCACATGCCCGAAGCCTTAGAGCCTGGAAGGGATTTGATGGATTCGCAAACATGAAATGCTCATGGAGCATGAACATGAAATGCTCATGGAGCAATAGTGGAATGAGATATAGTTAACAGTTGAAACCCGAGAAAACCTGGCGCGAACCTATCGTGTTCACAACACATGGCTTCCACATGGATTGGCCGGAATTTTTTAATCTCGTGTCCAGCGGTAGAAGGCGAGTGATCAGGGCGCTATAACATGGATGGCCTCTTTCCTCGTGATACGTGTGCAGTGAGTATTTCTTGATTCCTTGCACGTTCACTACTGACGTCACTAGTCCTGTAAGTGTAGTGCATGTTATATATCAGTAACAGTATTCCTCCTAACTGGAAGGAGAGATCCGGCACCGACCTACACGTCGGCTTCATTTGTCCCTCCCCCCTGTACATATCATTCCACAGAAGGTTCCCCCAGTCAGGACATGCTCTCTGCCCCCCGATGTGTGTGATGAAGTAATGGAAAAGGAGGCACGAGAACGAAGCAAGTTTCGCGGCACGTTCGTGGCCCGTTTGTCAGAGTATTGCTCCGGCATATATTGATCGGAGATACTACCATGGAAAACTATCTATCAGAACAGCCTGTTGCTACAATTCTCCTCCAGAGAGAGGTTGAACTCGACCTAGCTATGAAGCTAGTGTTTAAAATTCACCACCATCAGGAGTGGAACCCAAAGACCTCACGGTCAGTCGTTGGAGATATAACGGTAATTCTTCCACTGCGATTGTGCCAGCTCAGCCTTTACCATTTGCAAATAAGTTGGGCATTTCCAAAATCCATACAATGCACAGAGGGGGGGGGTCATCCTTAAAGTTTTGAAAGGAGCCCCGTAGTCCTACGCAATAAAATAATTTATTTTTGTAAAGATTGTGAATACCTGATTTTCCCCCTTTTTAAGTTCATATTTTGAGGGAACTTATGCACAATATTTGGGGTATGACCAAACCATCTGCAAACTCTGTAAATGGTTGAATATAAAATAAATTGAATTTTTGGTTTATATCATTATATGAATATTGTAATCTCCATGTAGTACGTTTGATTTATTTATTAGGAAAATGCCGTACATAAGTAAACAAAAATTTGGATGGAGAGGGGGGCCCGGAGGTACTAAGGAAATGAAATTGGCCTCCAAATTCTTTTCACCAGAAAGATGTATTTCTTGGCCAGATTTATTTATGCGCAAGATTTATTCGCATTATTTCACTATTTGCCAGAAAGATTTATCTCCTCGTAAGATTTATTTACTACAAAAACTCCATAAACAAGTAAAAAAAGTAGAATCGAAAAGGGGGCCCAGAGAGGCCCAGAAATGAAGTTGGTCCCCAACTTCAGAGGTACCGATATATTTACCAGCAAGATTTATGAACTCTTAAGATTTATTTTCTAGAAAAATTCCATATGTAAGTAAAAAATTGAAAGGCAAAGGGGCCCAGAAACACGGAGCTATGAATATAGGGTGATGGCATGACGCCACAAAGCCATCTCTGCCATATTGGTGAGTCCAGAAAGCTTGTAGCATAGACAAACTGCGAACGATGCTTGTAGCTGTGCTCGTTCGTGTTCAGTTGTTTTTAATATTTAAAAGCCTTGTTCAGAATAGCTAGCTTTTTGTAACAGTGTGTTCTAGTTGCTTGTGTGGCTAATGGCCGTACAAACCGTACGGGGAAACCGGAAATTACTTTCCACAACTAAGTAGTAACTAATGTAATTTGGAACATTTAGTAACTTTGTAAGTTATTCGTTAATTTTCCTGATTTTTTCTTAAAGATTTCCTGCAGATCCAAAGTGGAGAGCATGTAGATTAGAGCTGTATGAAGAGACAATTGGCAACCTTTCAATTACAGCAGTTTATGTTCGGCTCATTTCCAAAAACACAATTTTGATAGAACTTCTTTATCGTGTGTGCGTTTGCGGGAATTGGCAGTTCCATCAAATTTTCCAGCTTTTCCACCACACCTAAGAGAATTAACGACGTATTGTTAGGCCTATAGTAACAAAAGGTTGATTGGTTTGAGAGACGTGTTTTGGACCTACCAACATGGCGGACTGGCTACACCTGGTGAACACGGACGAGGTTGGTAACGGCACCTCCTTGTATTCTTAGCCCCATGGCCTGAAATGAAGCTCTCTTGTTTTAGGCTGCGCCCGCCGTGGCTACCACCTCGCGGCCCCGCGGCCTCGCGCAGGGGGCCATGCATAAACATCGGCGGCGCGACGCAGCGCAACGCAGCGCGGCCACCCGGCCGAGGTCAGCACCGCCCACTGCGCAGGCGGGGCGGGGCGGGGCGGGGCGGGGCAGGACGGGGCGGGGCGAGGCAAGGAACGACACGCCACGCCACGGCGGGGCGGCCCACCGGCACGGAACGGAACGGCACAGGGCAAGGGATGCGGATGATTAGGCTTTTGGTGGTGGCTGTGGGAATGGGGCGTTGATGCGTAGGTGGGGCGTGCTTGTGGCACGCCACACGGCCACGCCAATGCGGTTGTGTTGCTGTGGTTCTCTGTTCTGGATGTGGAAGCGTCTTGGATGTGGCCGTGGAATGTGCCATAATAATAATAATAATAATAATAATAATAATAATAATAATAATAATGTATGTGTTTGGCGTTATTGGGTCGGTAGTCCGACTTTGCCGCCCAGCTACCAGTGTCCCCCTTCCTTGGGCCTATTTAAATTCCCATGCTTGGGAGTAAAAGCGAGATGGAGCGATCATGACGTATTCTCTTCACCGTAACTAGCAAAACCCGCCTGCTTGAGCTTTTCTTCGTCACACAGCTATAGAAACTCGATTTTTAAAGGAAAGCTCAACTATATTTTTTCCTCAACAGGGACTCGAACCCGGGAACCACAGCACGGGACTCTGGTACGCTGCTAATAAACCATCCCAGAGGCCTATAATAATAAACAATAATAATAAACAATAATAATAAATAATAATAATAATAAATAATAATAAATAATAATAAATAATAATAAATAATAATAAATAATAATAATAAATAATAATAAATAATAATAAATAATAATAATAATAATAATAATAATAATAATGATAATAACAACATTACTAATTCCCAATGCGTGCAGAAACTAAAAGACTATGCAGCCTCTCGCCATGTTCGAGAAGTCTCAGTTTTAAATAGATACGTAGGAACTCGGGGGGAAAATCCAAATACAATCAACAGCTACGACTTTGCCTGAAAAATGCAAATATTTCATCGCGTAAATGCGCCTATTCTCACACAACCCCTAACGAGTGAATTCTTAAACACAGTTTGCATTCTTGGTACGTTAAGAATGGTAGTTCTGTACTATGTTATTCCCGTATTCTAAAGGGCTGCTTTCATTAAAGAATTTATTTCATTACAGTGTCATACGAGAGTAATTTATATGTTCTCGTGCAGTGAACTTACTACTTCTTTGAAAACCATGTTGTGTGATTTTGTTCACCATTTTTGCTGTTCCAGGCCACTAATAACAATAACAAGTACTTGGGTAAGTACCTGGGGATAATTTTTGATAGTAAATTGAGTTGGGAAAACCAGATAAATTATTAGCTTATTTATCTCTAGTTCGTCCATTCATGGAATACGGGGCTGTTTGTTGGGACCCTTATAGAAATTCACAAAAGGAATATTTCAATAGAGTACAGAGAAGAGCGTATACATTTACTTTCCGAGGGAATAGGAAGAATGTAGAATGGGGTCTCTAGAAATTAGGAGAGTTAAGGCAAGACTCTGTACCCTGTACAAAGCGTATGCCGGTTATCCAGCTTGGAAAGATATCTACATCCGATTGGGTAGACCTTCGTACTTTAGTAGGGGTAATCACAAGCACAAAATTCAGTTTAGGCCACAGAGAACAGATGTTGGAAAATTTTCATTTACAAATAGAACAATATCGGACTGGAATAAGTTACCTGCGACAGCCTTGGAATCATTTCATCTAGGTGTTGAAAGATTTAAAAATAAATTAACTAATGGTATTTGTAAACTTTATTGATTTAGTAAGTTGGATTATTATATGAGTTATTATTTCATTATAATTGATATTTTTATTGCTATTATTATTGTGTTAATTACTATTAAATGCGTTCCTGTTATAAATATATAATTATATTCAAAGTAGTATTGTATTGAAGTGTGGTGACGTGTTGTGCAGTGTAGTGCCGTATAGAAGTAAAAAGAGAAATGAATTTCAAATGTTGTGAAGTGAAGTAAAAGTGAAGAGGAGTGTAATTAAAAGGTCGTGTAATCTTGTATTTAATAGTTTAAAATAACTGTGCAGGTCAACCATAAAATGCAGTTAGTGCTATTATTGTTAGAATATTATTATTATTATTATTATTATTATTATTATTATTATTATTATTATTATGTCTTTAAATAATTTAAAGTTACGTTGTTAAGAAATTTAAAGTAAATATTAGTAATGTGTAAATTGTAAGAGTTCTGCCACCAGGTTGTATATACCTATTTGCAGAATAACAAATATCTAACAATAATAATAATAACAATAATAATAATAATAACAACAACTTAGCGCTGTATTGTAGATGACGCAGTCATGTTGCTTGAACGAGGTCAGATGTGGCCGGCGGATGCTGTTGAGATGGTATCTCCTCGCTTGGCGGAGGTTCTAATTGCTCTACCTCGTAGAATTTCGGACGATTTGCAATGCAAACGCTGCTGTTACGTCTCCGAGAATGACGCTGATGTATAACGAAACACATAAATCATCAATGCAAAGAATGTGTAATTGTAATTAATAACAGAGGCATATAAAATTACTTCTCATGAGATCGCGAAAGATCTAAATTAAATGCGATTAAAACTGCGTAGGTCTTTGCAGAGTAGGACGAAGATATGATCGTTGTCACTTAACCGTGAATAGCTTTATACCAATTAACAGCCGTGTAAAGGGAAAAATTTGCGTCATCTTTTGCTCGAAGTTGAATTTAAATATCTATTCGGCATCCAACATTACACACAAATGCAATTGTTCCGTGTCGTGAACGTCCTTTCCTTCCTAATTCCGCGTGAATTGAGTTTTTCTAGCAACTTTTCTTAAAAATGAATCTTACTACACTAAATACACTAATACCCTAAAATACACTAAAAAAAGGTTTTTATCATTTTGGCCCGCTTTCCCGAGCTGAGTCATGTCGTAAAATGAAAATTGTTGGAGAAGAATGTCAAGAAGAGGAGTGCAAACATAGGTATGAGGGTAACACTAGTGAATTATAAGAATGTCTGAGTAAATGAAAAAATTTAGAATGATGAGAAAAGAAAAAGTACCGCTACGCTGAGGGGAGAAAAAAAAAAAAAATATAATATACAAAATAGACAAGGGGATGAAAATGAATACAGTAAATAACCTAAAGAACAGGAAAGAAATCAAGTCCGCTTTTGTCATGGGTCAGGTTTTCATTGAAACCTCGCGAATTAAAAATTGTAAATGTTTATAATTTTTCAAACCTAAGTTACACCTTCAATATTACAGCTAGAAATTTCGTTCTGAATGAAATCTATCCCTCAATATTAGATCTTTAAATCATTTCATATTTACGTTTTAAAAAATATTTGTTTACGTGTAATTTTAAGTTAACTCCTGTGGATTGTGTTACGCTCAATAAATTAATTGTATGTAGTAGTTTTTAGATCTCATTACGTACGTTAGGGGATTTGTTTGGTATTAGATGTTATATGGAGAGTGTACACTGGACGTTTCGCTAGAAGTCGATGAATAGAAGACAAGTAAAGGCGGTCTAAGTGTATCGTTGGAGAATCTAGATTTAACTCCGGGCAAATACACAACAATCCAGGTTGTGCAACAAGAGAAGAGCGAAGAATTTGGAAGTGATATTTTACTAATGTTCGCGAATTTTGGGTCATTCTGTTTAAAAGCGGTAGAACAAATAGTGTGGCATGGTGTGGAAATTTAATATCCTTATCTGTACTACCTAAAATTAAAGGAAAGAAACATGAGCCGTGTTTTTTATATTTATTAAATAAAAATTCAATAGAATTATTAATCAAATAATGAATACGAAAAATAATACGAATAATAAAAAATATAACAAATAAATGACATTAAAAATAAGAGTATTTTAAAACGTTGAAGGGAATTTACTTTCGATATCGATAACCTCCAATATTTTACTGAAACTATAGACGCCTTTTTTTTTTTAATTTATTGGTTTTGATGGTAGGTACACAGATTAGTTGTTTTTAACAACTTTACATATGTATTGATTACTTATTAACTAACTTAAAATTAACTTATAATTAACTTACAATTAACTTACAAATATTACATTGGGAGAGGAATCCCTAGTGGGACCTCTAATCAGGTACCAAATTGGCGAATTTTAATGAGAAATGAATGGTAGGGGTATTTATTTGTAATTCTGGTTTGATGGATGGGATTTTTACCGAGTCTGAAAGGCACCAGGGAGGGGATTTGTTTTAAGCTAGAGTAAAGGTTAGTGGAAAGATAAGCTGTATGCTGTGATGACGGTTCGAGGTTAAATTCCTTATGAAGTTGGTGGTTGGATACGAACCATGGGGCATTAGCAATTGTTCTAAGAAAGTGATTCTGTATTACTTGAATTCTGTTAATGTTGGTTTTGGAGGCGTTGATCCATATGGGGCAGGCGTACAGTAGTAGAGGTCTTATAACTGTTTTGAATATTAATATGGAGGAATTGAATGGTACCGAGCTATTTCTGTGAATTAGTGGTTTTAGCTGCAGTAATTTTATTTTGGCTTGAATTAGTTTGTTATCTATGTGTTGCTTCCAGTTTAGTTTGGTGTCTAGTTGAAGTCCGAGATATTTAACCGGTTTGTTGTGGGGGGGTGAAACTATTGACGCCTAATGAAGACGGAATGGACGCCAGGTGTTGGATATCGCGACCGCACACAGCTCCACGTGCCTTCGCGTGGAAATCGCGTCGCCAGGGCGGGGCGGGGCGAGGTCGCCCAGCGGTTAGAATCTGAATTGCCTTCTTTTCGGGTGGCACGACTCACAGTCCGTGAGGTCTCCCCTCCACTAGCCCCCTTCATTAACAATCGCTTTGGGAACTGCAATGGCCACTTTTACTCAGTCGACAAACAGGAAAAACGAAAGATATAAAATTATTTCAGTTGCACGGTATAATATATCACTTTTACTGTACACAATCCTGTAATAAAGAACTGAACTTTCAATCGAATAATAGTGCAAAGCTATCCCATAGCTTCTCAACCAGGCGGCCCGACTTTATTGCCTGGGGCCAACGCTTATTTGCAAGCAATCGGTGTGGTGCGTTGTTTGTTCAGACAGCCTGAGGGCACAGGAGGGGAGTTCGCATTGCTGATAAAGGAGAAAGGGTAGGAAAAGGGGTTTCGTCTAGAGAAAGGGGAGTGGCACGCGAGGTACAACACTACCCAACGACCCGTCCCGGAAATTGGCAACTATCTCCACAAACAGACAACACTCCCCACGAACAGACAACACTCCCCACGAACAGACAACACTCCCCACGAACAGACAACACTCCCCACGAACAGACAACACTCCCCACGAACAGACAACACTCCCCACGAACAGACAACACTCCCCACGAACAGACAACACTCCCCACGAACAGACAACACTTCCCACGGACAGACAACACTCCCCACGAACAGACAACACTCCCCAAGAACAGACATTCCAATAAACAACTAGCCTACAAGCCACAAGCTTTATTCTCAAATTTAAATGAACGATGTTTTAGTTTACGAATTTTGAGTGCCGTCATTGGAGACCTACACAATACGTATTATGAACACTTCCGATAACATGAAATCATTGAAACTGTTAGATGGGATTGGACTTACGATCGCGCCGCATAGAGCCTTGGATGTCGCACGGCTGTTTCGTTGCAGGGTGACGTCATGCGCACAAGGCAAAGCCGTCTGGCCAAGCGCACGCAGCTGGGCGGGGCGGAGCGGGGGGTGGAGCGGGGCGGAGCGGGGCGGAGCGGGGCGGAGCGGGGCGGAGCGGGGCGGAGCGGGGTGGAGCGGGCCAGGGCGGAGCGGAGCGGGGCCAAGCGGGGCGGAGCGGGGGGAGCGGGGCCGGAGCGGGGCGAGCGGGGCGGAGCGGGGGGCGGAGCGGGGGGCGGAGCGGGGGGCGGAGCGGGGCGGAGCGGGGGGCGGAGCGGGGGGCGGAGCGGGGGGCGGAGCGGGGGGCGGAGCGGGGGGCGGAGCGGGGGGTGATTCCTGGGTAAGGGGAAACACGTTAGCCGACGTGTAGGTCACCGCTGGATCTTATCATCCAACCGGGAAGATCACCGCCACCTCCGTCGACAAAAACAAGCATTACACTTACGGGATTAAGGATCTTAGCAGTTGACGTGCCTGGTAAAACGAATCAATTCTGGCAGTAAGTGCATTTATTTAGTGTAAAATCTGTCTTCAGCGGTCACACTATTAGTTGCAGAACTAAAGAGCATCAGTACAGGTGGCCGCTAAAATGAGGCTATATGAATATGGGAAGCGGACTTCGGTCTAATATTTAGTATTTGCAATGAAGTTAAGAATTGATACTTAAATATCGTGCATATGTAATATGTTAACACCTTTTTATTACGTTTAAGCTATTAAATACTAGAATCATTTTGCATATTCGCACCTAAACAACACATTTTACTCGTCATTTTTGCTTTTCTTTTAATTTCATGATACTGTTTATTCTCAAGTAGATATGACTTAAATCTTAAACAGAGGATACCGCTTAATTGAGGTTTGCTTGTCGATGAGTTTCACTTTAGTTTTGCACTTTTGATCTCTGTGCTATAGTATACTAGATTATAGGGAGGAAAAGTATTAGAATCACTCAAAAAAAAAAAAACAATATCGAATGCTCGGTTGTAAAATTCATGTTGAAGGTTCTTTCCAGCTGTAACTCCGTACGGACATATTTATTAGTAATTAACTTATGGCTATTACTGCTATTTTAAAAGATGGTTACGACTGCAGCATGGCAAAGAGACACATGGAATTTTGGACCCACAAATAGGGATATCTGTCTGCCTCCCCCCCCCGCCTGTCTGTTGCCTACGTAATTTCTGATTTTCATTAAAATCTCTGAAATGTTGAAGAAACGCAAAAGTTGAAATAATTTTTTAAATATGTTTTAAATAGTAATGCCAGAAATGCCACTGTTAGTGCAATTTATCCCTCAATTGTTGTTACCACGTATACGCTTTCGCTGTTTTAAATTTAGTGCCAACTCTCTGGCCCACCGATTATAAGCTCTCCTTGGGACTAATCGAATCTAAACTCTTACAATTTTTATTTTGGAACGTCCGAGATTTTATTTCTCCCCAAATCGGGCAGATTAACATAAATCATGGACGCGCAACCATATCTTTATATGCATTGTTCGTCACGTGGCCACCAGACGGCTGCATGGAGCTGGGCGCGCTGCGTCGTCGCGGCCTTTCCATGAACTGTGAACTCTTTGACCGTTTATCAACTCCAGAAACCTCCACCGTCTGTCCTTCCAGCCAATTGTTGAGAAGTGGAAACACCAAGAGAACCGTTGCAAGGTGCCTGCAGAAGGCGTTTCTCTCTATGGCAAGTAGTTTGGTCACCCGTAGGCGCTTATTAAATTCGTGAGAGTTATTAAATTCAGAGAGCCAGGGCGTTGCAATCTCTGTGCTGCCGCATACAGGTCGGGGGAGACGAGCAGTGGCCGGACGCCAGTGCCCGCTGCTCCGCACGAAAATTGTAAATTCAAATTGTAAATGAACAATAGATAGATTATATCCAGGCGTATTCTTAACTCTTTTAAATTGATTGATTGAGTGATTTTTTCGTGTTTCCGGGCGCGTCAACTGCTTCGGTCATTAGTCCCGTTAGTGTAGTGAATGTTTTTCCTCGGGAGATGGCGGTGATATTCCTCCGCCGGATGGCGAGATCCGGCGCCGACCTATCGTCGGCTTGTGGGGTTTCCCCCTAACCAGGACTCTCCCTCCAGCGGGGCAACGCCCCAGCCAGGACAGGCTCTAAGCTCCCGACCGGTCTCCCGGAATATGTGGTAATGTAGTGC
>CAXIVR010000013.1:46716918-46805149 GCA_964035755.1 Teleogryllus oceanicus
ATCTACTACCAAGGTGCAATTGTTTGTCAGAGATAATGACTTATTCCACATAAACAATATTTTTTATTAATTTACATTAAAATATACATTTTTGATATTTTTAGTTATCACAGTATTCGTGAAAGCGACAAAATGTCCCGAGCCTATCGTAACGACTCGACGCGACTCGACGCGACTCGACCCGACTCGACCCGACTCGACCCGACCCGACCCGACTCGACGCGACGCGACGCGACGCGACGCGACTCGACGCGACTCGACGCGACTCGACGCGACTCGACGCGACTCGACGCGACTCGACCCGACCCGACTCGACCCGACCGACGCGACGCGACGCGACGCGACGCGACGCGACTCGACGCGACGCGACTCGACTCGACTCGACGCGACTCGACGCGACTCGACGCGACGCGACTCGACTCGACTCGACTCGACGCGACTCGACGCGACGCGACTCGACGCGACTCGACGCGACTCGACGCGACTCGACCCGACTCGACCCGACTCGACGCGACTCGACGCGACTCGACCGCCCGACCGACTCGACGCGACTCGACCCGACTCGACGCGACTCGACGCGACTCGACGCGACTCGACGCGACTCGACGCCACTCGACGCGCGACGCGACGCGACTCGACGCGACGCGACGCGACGCGACGCGACTCGACGCGACTCGACGCGACTCGACGCGACTCGACGCGACTCGACGCGACTCGACGCGACTCGACGCGACTCGACGCGACTCGACTCGACCGACTCGACGCGACTCGACGCGACTCGACGCGACTCGACGCGACTCGACCCGACTCGACCCGACTCGACCCGACTCGACCCGACGTCGACCCGACCCGACGCGACGCGACGCGACGCGACGCGACGCGACGCGACTCGACGCGACTCGACGCGACTCGACGCGACTCGACGCGACTCGACGCGACTCGACGCGACTCGACGCGACTCGACGCGACTCGACGCGACTCGACGCGACTCGACTCGACGCGACTCGACGCGACTCGACGCGACTCGACGCGACTCGACGCGACTCGACGCGACTAGACGCGACTAGACGCGACTCGACTCGACGCGACTCGACGCGACTCGACGCGACTCGACGCGACTCGACGCGACTCGACGCGACTCGACGCGACTCGACGCGACTCGACGCGACTCGACGCGACTCGACGCGACTCGACGCGACTCGACGCGACTCGACGCGACTCGACGCGACTCGACGCGACTCGTCGTTGACAGCTTGCCTGACCGCGGCCGGGAGTGGTCGCCCGTTTCCGACCGTTTCCGCAAAAGAGTCGTGACTGGCCGCGCCGTAATGGCCTGGGAACCAGCTCCGCTGCGCCGCGCCGGCACTCGGCAGACAAGGAGCGCGCTGCGTCACCCCACGCCTCTTCCTCGTGGAAGGCGCGGACTCGCGGCTGCTGGAGGCTTCCGACCCACAGGGCGACAGCGGTCGGGGATTTCACACGACGCGATCTCTCAAACGCCTGGGACACTAGCGGTAAGACGGCTCCTATTATTCGGCGAGTGCTCCTCAAGTCAAAAAGAAATGTTTGATTCAAATGTGTCCCAAATGTGTTGTGTTCAAAAGACTGTCGTGCATGGGATACGGCGAGCACCGAATGTTCGTAATAATTGATTGGTTGGGTTTGTTAGGGAATTGTTCCGACATTCCCCGGTGTTTATCGGAGAAAGCTCCGGTAACTACCTATCGGAGCAGCCGGGCGCTAGTATTCTCCTCCAGACAGCTGCTGAATTCGACTTAACTGTGTAGTTAGTGTGGAAAATCCTGCCACGGTCGGGACTGTAGTGACATCAGTTGATGCGCTGAGCCACATCTCCCGGTCCGAATGTTCGTCACACGGTAAATTGCAAGCGAACTATCCACACTACTCGCCATTCGGCCAGCAGAAACACGCTACTCGGCGAACGCCGAATGTGTGGTGCCTCCTTTACGCGTGTGTTGGTCGTTCGAAACGGCTGCGTCGTGTGCATCTCGTGGCACTGCGGCGCCGTCGCAAGGAGGGTTGGAAACCTACGACTGCTTCTAGAAGTCGCTTGATTGATTGGTTGATTTTTTAGTGTTTCCGGGCGCGTCAACTGCTTCGGTCATTAGTCCCGTTAGTGTAGTGCATGTTTTTTCTCGGGAGATGGCGGTGATTTTCCCCTCGCTGGATGGCGAGATCTGGCGCCGACCTACCGTCGGCTAGTGGGGTTTCCCCCTAACCAGGACTCTCCCACCAGCGGGGCACCGCCCCAGTCGGGACAAGCTCTAAGCTCCCGACCGGTCTCCCGGAATATGTGGTACTGTAGTGCATGTTAGTGTGAGTGAGTGTGTAAGGGGAGAGGATAGAACAAGGAAGGGGAAGGAAAGATCACGCGCGGTCCGTTTGTTAGAGTACTGCTCCGGCATTCGTCTGGTGTTGATCGGAGAAACCACGGAAAAATAGCGATCAGAGCAGCCGACCGCTAGAATTCTCCTCCAGGCAGCGACTGAATTCGACCTAGCTGAAAAGCTAGAGTCGAAAATCCTGCCGCCGTCAGGACTCGAACGTAGGACCTCCTGGTCAGAGGCCCTGCAGTGGCATCAGTTGGTGCACTGAGCTACCGCTCCCGGTTTTCGTTTAGAATGTTATATCTACTGAAGAAATAAAATTCGCAAAGTATACTACACAGCGTCAAATAACAATGAAAAAGGTCCGAGATCCACAATTGAGGATAGCGGCAGTTAATGAGTAAACTGGAAAAGAAGAGTGTATGTCAGTACGTCTGTACACCCACGGGTAGTGTTGGGGTCGCAGCCTCGTATTGCGATTCCACGCCACGAGAAGCGCCTGCGGGGAGTTTATTTATTTTATTTACTTATTTAGTCAAAAAACAGTCAAAAACTGTATGTGACGTATGGGGGAGAAAATCATCTGCGCACGCTTTCTTGAGTTTCAGAGTCCCTTCCCAACAATTTAACTATTAATAGTTGAAAGATGAAAAATAATAATAACAAATTTAAAAAAGCGAGGGATTAACATTTCAAAAACTAGATATTTTCGTTGCTTAATTATAGAAAACCTATTTTTAACAGTAAAGGAACAAACAAATTTCATTTTTCTGTATTGTTAACAAAATAGAAACTCGCCCTAAGCTCTACTACCAGTACAAGCAAAAGGAAAGTTACCAGTACTACCAGTACAAGCAAAGCGCACAGTGAAGCTACATTTACGTCCAGAAGCAAATCAAGGGGCCATCTCAGCATTTGCTCAATGGATCAGGGAAACTGGACAAAAACCCAATCGAGATAGGGGTCATTGACCCCCATCCCATCTCCATGAGTTGGTTATCTCCGGCATCTGGACATCCAGTCCAGATTCCCATTGATGCTTCGTTAGCAAAGGCGGACCGCAGTGCGGAGACAGGGAAGGCGCTCATTCCTCCAACCTCGGTTGTAATAACCCGTGTGGTCCCTAGTTGGGCTCATCGCTTCGTCGTGGCAGTACCCGACACTCACGGATATTGAAGAGGGACTTGTCCCGAACGCACTGGCGACGTAAACAGCCTTTACACCAACCCGGAATGTTTGTATTCTTCGATTTTTCTGGAGACTGATGACATTAGGTCATTGTTTCACAACCTCCCTTATAAAAGGAATCTTTTCAACAGTGGAAAGCACATTTCTGAGGCCATGAGCCCCGTTGAGACGGACGTTCGCGAAGTAATTAAAACAATTCGTTTTACAACGCATGAGGTGTAACAATGACCGAATGTCATCGGCCAATAAAGAAAAATTGAAATACAGTCTACAGCTGGTGAAACGACCTCACCCACGCTGTGTGCAATTCGCTTTCAGAATTGCCTTCCGCCAAATTCGGATACCAGCACAACGGTGTGCTCCCTCGAGAGGGGGAGTAAGAATAGGAGCCTTAGCTCAGGTACCCGCCGCCCCGCCGCGAGGGAGTGAAATCCACCCTGGTGAAGTACAAGTGTGTGTGTGCGCATGTGTTTGTTTGTGGAGGAGTAGTAAGTCACACACAGTCTATGAGTACGTCTGTAAGTTCGAAGATATGATACAAAAGTGTGACATTTTTATAATTCATACCATTCAATGTCATGTAAGCTTCCTTTTACGACACATGATACCCATTTTCCATATGAATATCATTTATGCATTCCTGCAATGTAATAAACCTCAACTCTACCACCTTCTGCCTTTCGTGAGGAAGATGGTGTACGTATTCAACAAGTGCTTCTCCGTCAACGCCCCGCAGAGGCCGTCCTGTGCTGCGAATGATAGCTACACTTCCGTCGTAGTGCCCGTCGCAATGTGCTACTTCGATTTCTCGAAAAGAATGTTCAGTCGACTCCGGTTATAGTGAACTCGGATATAGTGAACCCTCGGTTATAGTGAACTCAAGTCACTTGTCCTGTTTCACTTACAACACAAATAAGAAGGTTATATTGAACCTGAACCTCAGCATTGTGAACCTCGGCATTCTGGAAACGAATATATCGCCTGAGTGCCATTGAAGGGTGTCCAAAACTGCATTACTATAAAATCTGTAGTGGCAGCGGAGATTTTGTGGTAATCCAGGATAAAATACCCGGGTTATTAGAGATATCAACCACAATGATAGTAGTTTTATGATTGAGGGGTTTAAATTGGGATTGCTCATTGAGACATATTAGGTTGGGATTTTTGTATAATTTTAAAATTTATAAATTTTCTACAATATTTAATTTGCTCCCTTTATTTCCGAAATGTAGAATTTTAAAATTGGCATCTGGGTCGAAAGAGTGATTGGCAAATGTGAAGTGCTCTTGTTACAGTCTCCATGATCTTAGGTGTTCATCTAGCCTACAGGAAAACTTCCAACATATCTGTCCTAAATATGCAGAATCACGACTGTTACATTTTAATAAGTAAACTCCACTTTTCCCCTTAAGGATATAGGGGATTTATTGTTGTGAAGTAACGTTTGTAGTGTGTTGACAGTTTTGTAAGAAACCTTTATGATAGATGTATTAAATATTCTACCTATCTTTTTGGATATGGGACCTATATACTGAAACGCTCTCCGTTTCTGTTAAATTATTTCTGTAACCGGGTCCGAATTTATATCATTTTTGGGCGCCAGGAAAGGGTTGCGGTTTTAAATTTCCCGCAAACACACCTAAAGGGAAATAATTATCCTACTAGCTCTGCCGGTTGGGTTCTTACGAAAATAATCGACGCCGGTACTTACTTTCTTCCTAGCAAACAATCATTCGATCCGCTCTCCATACGGAAGAAGCGAGGAATCTGAAATTTGTTTCTGGAAAGAAATTATTAAACTGTGGATTGCAGAAGATGCCAAAAAAATGATAATTCGCTTTTCTTTTTCAGAATGAGAACGTTATAAGTTTATTTATCGATTAATTCTTTTAAACATGCAATGTCACCCTGGTCATGACCGATTGTAAAAATTGTCTATAGCGCTATTATTCTTACTATTCATATATCCATGCGCTCATGGACGATGAGGCCAGGAAGAATCCACCGCTCCGACCAATCTTCTCTCTTGTATCTTGTTCTCGGTCCGCTGCCGGATCAATGTCCTCCTCAACTTATTAATTGTTTCACTTACTACTCCCGGTGCCAGAATTATTCAAAGTTCCAAATAGAATTACACACAAAATATAAGTCCTCACTGCTCAATTATTTCCCGCAAAATTCCAAGTCCCGCATCTATCATTTACAAAACCTCTGCAGTACGATGTGTACGGTACACGGTCTAAAGCTCCTCTCTCCAATATTACAAAGTTCAACCCTCGATAACTTTCATACCTTCTTGTCTCTTGTTTTACAAAACAATCTCCAGTTTCCTTCTACGTTATACCCCATTACTAGTTTACCACCAATCCTATATACCCTTATATCACAACCTTCTGTCCGTTACTTGCTGCGCTGTTTATTTACTTCCGCTTCCATGGTTGCTAAGGAACGCCCTGCCTGCATATCTATGCCCTCAACATTTACACTTTTTACGAAGAATTTAATAAATTCTTGTCCCCAATTCCCATCAAAATATTGAGTGACAGTCTGATATGTCACAATACTTACAAATTGTTTCATATCAGGGGGTAGATTTTGTGGGAAGGCTTTCTTAATTATTAGTTTAATTCATTTTTCTTTGATAAGTTTTTTAATGATGGAGGGGTTGAAACCATTATTTTGGCCTATTTGTAAAATAGTGTTAACTTCTTCCTTAAATTATAACTTTGTCACGAGGACATTCAATAATCCATGTGTCCATGAATGGAAAACTGCAAATTTAAGTTGATGGCAATAGTTTGAATTAAATGGTATGATCATATCTGTCTGGGTGGGTTTTCAAAAACTTTTAAAATTATGTTTATTGTTTTTATATAAATGGTTAAGTCTAAAAAGTTTAAGGTATGGTTCTGTTCTAATTCAATTTTAAAAGTTAAAATAGGGTAAAAGAATTTAGAAAATCAAAATATTGGTTTAATTGTCTGATCGTATCTGTCCAAAGGCAAATAATGTCATCAACTACTATTTATGGTTGATATCTCTTATAACCTGGATATTTTCATTACTATACTTCGACACAGAGGACAATGCGCAAATCAAGTACGGAGAGAGCATGAACTCTGGAAAAGGAAATAGAGAAATTACTAATGAAAAGTACGAAGCAAAGAATTGAAAATAATTATTTTTTTAAGGACAAATAAAGGTATTGAAATTTTTAGTTTGTGTTGTTAATGTAATTTGCTGTATCTATCCCTGTATCAATAAAATGAATCGTTATGGAGAAATTATATTTAATTTTGACATTGGATATAGTGAACAAAAATCTTAGAACCTAGAAGTTTACTATAACCGAAGTTGACTAAGCGCACACACTCATATCGTCATTTATTGGTGTTTCCAAGTGCGTCGACTATTAGTCGTTGTACGTCGAGGTCATTAGTTCCGTAATTGTAGTGCACGTTCTTTATCGCGGGAGATGGCAGTGAACTTCTGCCGCTGAATGGTGAGATCCTGACCCGACCTACAAGCCGGCTAGTTGAGCTTTTACCAACCAGGTATCTCCCACCAGTGAGGCGCCACCCCAGCCGGGACAAGCTCTAAGCTCCTGACTCGTCTCTTGGCATGTTGGGTCACACCTTACACAAACGCTTACATAAACTACACTACCACACATGGCAGGAGACCGGTCGGGAGCTTAGGCCCGTATTTATAAACCTCTGCCAGGAGCCTGCCAGGCCCAGCACGCTGCCAGTGTTCGGTTTCGTGATTTATGAACGGTCCCCAGCCAATTCCAGTCGCCCCTTGTCCTCTTAGCAAGCCCCAGATGGCAGGCCCCTAAGAGCTCTGTTAGCAGAGCTTCATAAATACGACCCTTAGAGCTTCTCCCGGCTGAGGCAGTGCCGCGCTGTCGGGAGATACCTGGAAAACCCCGCTAGCAGATGGTAGGTCACCGCCGACCTCGCCATCCAGCGGGGCAACATCACAGCAATCTCCCAAGCAACAAACATGCACCACTCTTACGAGACTAATGACCTTATCAGTTTACGCGCCCAGAAACACCAGTAATCAAACAATACTTCTCAGCCCCGTCCGCCATCCAGGTCGGCAATAATTAAATAAATGTTCATATCAGCACAAACATTTTGATCCGCGCCCTTGAAAGTCATGGTCCCGGGAGCGATGTGCCGGCTGCATTCCCGTCTCCTGGGGCCTGCTTGGTCTGCGCGCCTGCACTGCCACCTCCAGCGCGGCGCGGCGTGGCGTGGCGTGGCGTGGCGTGGCGTGGCGTGGCGTAGCGTGGCTTGGCCGCGGGGCCCCGCGCGGGCGGGCGTCTGTAGGTGAAGGTCGGCGGGCGGCGCAGAGCTCGGGGGGCGGGGGCAGGTGCATGCACGCAGCCTCGCCTCCCCGCCACTCGCCACCACGCGACACTATGCTGCCATTTTTCCATAGCTGCCTGTGACGTTTGATTTACTTCACAGGCACATTTACACACCGCAATAGCTGATTTATTTCATACGCAGCTACGAATAAATCCAAATTTATAGTGCGATTTGTTCAAAGCTGCCTGTGACATTTCATCAGCTGTTACGGTGTCATCCAATCGAAACCTTACACGTTACTACAATGGCGTCACTATGGTGGCGTCACTGCGGTAGCGTCACTGCGGTAGCGTCACTGCGGTAGCGTCACTACGGTAGCGTCACTACGGTAGCGTTCAACCTTCCGATTGGATGACACCGTAACAGCTGATTTATTTCACAGGCAGCTATGAAGAAATCCAAAAATATACTGCGAATTTTCCACAGCTCTTAAGACATTTCATCAGCTGTTACGGTGTGATCCAATCGGGACCTAACAAATCACTACAGTGACATCTCCATGGCGACGTTCAACCTTCTGATTGGTTGACACCGTCACAACTGATTTACTTCACAGGCAGCTATGAATAAATCCAAATATATAGATACAGAGAGTATCGAAACCTGAATGGCCGGCATCATTTCATGTCCTTTTACCTAGCCCCGCCAGGCAGCATTCAGTAGTTGAGGAGACAACAATCGGAGGCATTAGGAACGTTTCCAGTATGATATCTTTGGTTTTTGGTAGATAGGTGGTTCCTAACGCACCCACAATATCTCTTAGTTTATCAAGATATAAAATGGCGGGATTGGCGGCGCAAATGAATGCGCTACATATGTGTCTAGGGACTCTGCGGCCCAAGGGGAAGGAAGAAGTTTCATAAAATGGCATTTTTTGGCACAGATGACGTATTAGCCATTACGGCACAAATAATGGGGAATCACATCCTTAGCTCCCAGACTTTTAGATTATAGAGAATAATTGTAAGAATAAATAGCAAATCCCACCCACGTGATTCTTGTAAGCCTTCTTTATTAAGCTAGCAATTCTACCGTTGCCTTGCCTCTTGATTTACGAATCTGTGTTGGTCAAATATGACTCTCTCAAAGCAGGGAACATATTTTCAGAGAATACAGATTAAATAACTATAAAACTCGATGTAGAAATTATATTCATCAGGTGCTAGTCTCAGCAGCTCATTAGAAAAAAATTCACATACAGTACACGTACATTATTTTTTTTTGTATTCCAGCATTATAATCGACCTTTTCTGTCACAAAAAAATCGTTCATAAAGTTACTAAACCATTCGTACATTACATTTACATTACTTAATCATTCGTACATTATACTTCGTAATACACTAACTTTACATTGATTTTAATGGTGTACGGACTCCTCCTTAGAGACTTGCTCTCGCATGATGTCAATTGCGTCGTAAGCAGTGACGCACTGAGTATGAGAATTCAGTCTGTACGCACAGAGGATGATCATAATGGGAGTAATAACGTAACCTAATATTTGCATTTTTCCGTCAGAATCGAAACTGTTTCATTGTTTTTGTATTTTTGCGATTTTCTGGGTATCTACCACAACCACAGTCACCTCTCCTATAGCCAGAGGCTGAATAGGTTTCTGTGGACATCGGAAAAACGTAATATGAATAAGAGGAAGAAGAAGAAGAAGAAGAAGAGCTCAACCTCCCGAAACCCTAAGCAGGTGATTCCTGCATTGTACGTGTTCAAAGGGTATTAAAACATTAATAATAATAATAATAATAATAATAATAATAATAATAATAATAATAATAATAATAATAATAATAATACCTGTAGTAATAATAATTATTATTATTATAATTATTATAACAACAAAAAACTTACAAAGTTTGAAATAATTATTTCGCTTATACTACGTGTTTTTACTGGATATAATAAACTTTTGTCCACCCCTCTCCCAAACCCTGACCCCAAGCTACGGCTATGTCTTCAATTCAACGACGCTTTCGTCTCCGCCTTCCTCACTGACTCGAGGTGCGCGCGCCGATTGTCACTGGCGAGCCGCTGAAGGACGCGAGAGTTCTCAAAAGCGCGCGCAAGAGCCCGGACAGGAAAAAAGTCCAAGGCCCCCTCGCGAAGGAAAAAAAAACAAACCACTGCGCTTCAACTGCTGGGCGACCATAGCAACCACCGCCTCCACCGCCGCCGCCGACGTAATCCGTCAACCGCGTATGAATGGCAGGCGAATGAGCGTTGCCGTGCATGAATCGACCAGACATTTCGTATCCGCAGGGACTTTACGCAGAGCAGCGTACAGAAAGCGGCAGCAATATCGATCTTTTGCGCATGCGCAGTTCGAATGATTGATGGTCAGTGATTCCGGGGGCGTCAACTGCTAAGGTTATTAGTCCCGTAAGTGTGGTATATGTTTTTTCCTCGGGAGATGGCGCAGATCTTCTCCCGCTGGATGGCCAGATCAGGTGCCGCCCTACCGTCGGCTAGCAGGGTTTTATCCAACCAGGTATCACCTTTTCTCCCTTAATAGTCCACGGCTTCGATGGGGTTTGAACCCGCGAACTTGGGCACAACAGCCCGATACGCTAACCGTTACATCATCGAAACCACAAATGTGTGGTGAAATACACGCTCGTTTCACTTGCTCTCGCATAAATAGTACACATACATTTGCGGCTCTCATACGCAACCAATCGTGATAAATGAGGTCTCCAAAGAAAGAATTTCACGGAGTCGCGACGAATCGCAATTTGACGTTATAAATATGAAGGATTTGTTTAAAACACGCATTTAAATATTAATGACAAACGCAACCCGTAACAATCGGTCGCATTTTTGAATCTGTATCGTTAAATAACTCCTAAACAAATCGTTTTAGAGCCTTAAAAACTAAACTTTTGAGACCAACGGCCTCAAAGCAACGTTCCTCACTCCGTCATCTACACGATGAGATCTTTTTGAGCATTCTATTACATCTTTGCTTGTTCGGCGATTCTCGATTTACCCCACCTGTTCAGAGCCTGTGCAACTGTATTGAAATTAAAATAGTTACTTGATATTCTAAGCGATTGAATTACACGGGTGTACCTCTCTGCTCAGTAATAACGTTAAATAAGAATAGTTTGTATTGACAAGGGGGCATTGTATTGTAATCAATTACAAGGAGACATACAGAACAAGCGACGGAGAGTAAGAAGGTCTTAAAGGTATACTACAGGCTTAATATGGAAATGGAAAAATAGGGATGAGGGTGGGGTTTAACATGCGAGAGTTATCGCACGGGTACGCTAAATTTAATACTCCTGATATATCAACATTTAATAAAAGAAAAACCGGGAGCGGTAGCTCAGTGCATCAACTGATGTCACTGCAGCGCCTCTAACCAGGCGGTCCTAGGTTCGAGTCCTGATGGCGGCAGGATTTTCGACACTAGCTTTTCAGCTAGGTCGAATTCAGTCGCCGTCTGGAGGAGAATTCTAGCGACCGACTGCTCTGATCGGTAGTTTTCCGTGGTTTCTCCGATCAACACCAGGCGAATGCCGGAGCAGTACCGTAACAAACGGACCGCGCGCGATCTTTCTTTCCTCTTCCTTGTTCAATCCTCTCCCCCTTAGACACACACTAACATGCACTACACTACCACATATTCCGGGAGACCGGCCGGGAGCTTAGAGCTTGTCCCGGCTGGGGCGGTGCCTCGCTGGTGGGAGAGTCCTGGTTAGGGGGAAACCCGACTAGCCGACGGTAGGTCGGCGCCGGATCTCGCCATCCAGCGGAGGAAAATCACCGCCAACACCCGAGGAAAAACATGCACTACACGCCCGGACTGACGCGCCCGGAAACACGAAAAAATTAATCAATCAATCAATCAATAAACGAATAGCATTGTAAATAATATTTCTTTAAATATAAATTTTAAAGGGCACTTTTCATTAATTATTATAACTTATAGTTTTTATGGGAACTTCTCCTTCACAAAACAAGAAAGAAGACAAAAATGTCTTCTTTAATTATATAATTAAGTAGTGAACACGTGGTCCTCTGATGAGGCCACTGGATGTTGATCCTCCACCGGCTAAGGTGGCTCAGGACATCAACTGAAGTTATTGCAATGCCTATTCGCTTCGTAGCTGGGTCGAATTCAGTCGCTGTTTGGAGAAGAATTCTCGCGACCATCTAATGATTGATTGATTGATTGATTTTTCGTGTTTCCGGGCGCGTCAACTGCTGTGGTCATTAGTCCCGTGAATGTAGTGCATGTTTTTTCTAGGGAGATGGCGGTGATCTTCCCCCGCTGGATGGCGAGATCCGCCGACCTACCGTCGGCTAGTGGGGTTTCCCCCTAACCAGGACTCTCCCACCTAGCTAGTGTCGAAAATCCTGCAGCCGTCAGGACTCGACCCTAGGACCTCCCGGTCAGAGGCGCTGCAGTGACATCAGCTGATGCACTGAGCTACCGCTCCCGGTCCGCGACCGTCTACCTGGTCGGTAGTTAGTTTTAGGACGTTTCTCCGTTCAACACCAGCAAATGGCGAGGGGGTCACGGGCTAACGAAGGGCCACGGACAGCGCGCGATCTTTCCTTCCTCTTCCTTGTCCTATCCCCATCCCTTAATTACACACACACACACATTTATATGCACTTCATAACCACACACGTCGGGAGCTCAGAGCTTCTCCCGGCTGGGGCGGTGCCACGCTGGTCGGAGATACTTGTGTATACACACTTCAAGGCTATTGGGGAGGCCATGACCTCAGGACAACCAATGAACACTATAAACGAGTCAGATAAGTATAAAATGTTACAAATTTCTTTTTATCATGAAATTTCGTAGCATAAATAAAAGTTTTAATCCGAAAACACTCAACCAAACTGCCACGCTTTACCAAACGTAGATCGTTGCTCCCACGCGAAAACTATCAATCAAGATTCATCAGTGGAATTATTTTAGCTCGGCAGATCGCTACCGCTATAACTGCGAAAATCGTTTGGGAATGCTCTCGGGTTTCAAACGGACGCGAACTGTCAAGCAGTAATATTACTTCTGTTGTAATTGATTGCCAACTTCCTGTGGCCTCTACTAGATGTATTTTCACTGGCGTGAACACGGGTTTGGCAAACCTATCAGCCTCCACGCTAAAGATATTCGCGCCCAAAAACGCCCTAAAGAAAGACAAACTTCTTTTGTAAAAAAAATTCCTTTTCAGAGAGATACCAGTAAAAGCGGCCATGCACTGCGTGTTAAAAGTTCAATTTTTACCACTAAAGTTAAAAGTGAGACGATCAAACGTTTAGATGGAACTGTGAATGCAACTAAGAAAACAAAATAGTACATTCGTTTAGTCAACTTCAACTTATCTTAATGTAACATGGTCCCCATTTTGTGTTTTGTATACTTAAATTAAAATAAATTGAAAGTTTAAACACTAGTGTATGACACACATATAAAAAGTGATTTTATTTTCCTCGTCGGATTCGGCTTATCGGTCTCGTGTCACATTTTCTACTCGCAAAATAAATGTCACTTTTACCAATCGTTTCGTAAATAACTTTTCTGGACGATGCACACAGTTAGGATAATCATAAATGTATGGTCGGAAACCACGATTGATTGCTTGATTGATTTTTTCGTGTTTCTGGGCGCGTCAACTACTTTGGTCATTAGTCCCGTTAGTGTAGTGCATGTTTTTTCTCGGGAGATAGCGGTGATCTTCCCCCGCTGGATGGCGAGATCCGGAGCCGAACTACCGTCGGCTAGTGGGGTTTCCCCCTAACCAGGACTCTCCCACCAGCGGGACACCGCCCCAGTCGGGACAAGCTCTAAGCCCCCGACCGGTCTCCCGGAATATGTGGTAGTGTGTGTGTGTGTGTGTGTGTGTGTGTGTGTGTGTGTGTGTGTGTGTGTGTGTGAGGGGAGAGGATAGGACAAGGAAGAAGAAGGAAAGTTCGCGTGTCGCATTTGGTAGGGTACTGCTCCGGCATTCGCCTGGTGCTGATCGGAGAAAGCACGGAAAACGACAGAAACCACGATATACTTCTACTTCGACACTTATATGTATTAAGATCACTAATATTTTTACACGATATACTTACGCAAAAGCCAACGAATATTACAAAAGATCACAATTTCGAAAAGGGAATTAATTTTAATTATATTTCTAACTGTAATGAACTTTTAAAGGACAACATAAAACGTACGTAGTTTAACTTAATAACTTTCTGTGCTTATTTAATTTGATGTATTATCTAGAAAATAGTTTATAAAAGAACACAATTTAATGTTAATACTCATCAGATTTTTTACATGTATCTTCACCAGTTTCACATACACACCCAGAACAATTGTGAAGAAATTAGTGGTAAGATACCCCTGAGTTTCTAGTTTTCTAACAAGTATTCAAAGAAACCTGTGAAGTAGAAATAATTGAAATTGCGCCGATACGTTCTAATTAGCACCAGTGATCAGAAGAAGGACTTACTGGATGAAAAGTGAACTCTGTACATGAGGGCTTCACCGGGACGTTCCTCGAATGTGTGATTCGACCGTTGGTGTCGCCAAAGTCGCTGACCGTGCCTTGCGGCTGGGTGACTGCTGCGTTTCCCGTCGCCGAGGCACGAAGTTTCGTGTACTTGCTATTCGTATGAAGCCGCATTTATGCTTTCTGATACTGTCAATTTTCCTCAAAATATATGTAATATTCTGAATGACTTTTCAATACCTGTCTATTCGTGAAAAAAAACAAAGTTCTTATATGTATATTTATAGCTTCTTCAATGTCTTTAAATTAAAAAAAAAATGCTATCAATGATAACTGATGAGCCTCTATGTCCTGAATTGTTTCATGAACATTTCATCTCAATATCTTAAACCGTTTAGAAGATATTTCAGGTGGACGTTTTTATTGACTAACCCTGTATTTATCCCAGACTTTCTTACTGAAAAGAGAATCTAATAATTTTAGAAGTAAATAACTATCTGTGTACTTATTTTAGTGGAAAGTGACTGTTAGCGAAAGTTAGCTTCGAGAAACAATATGTTGTACTACTACTCTGAAATCTTCATTTAAGTACTATTCCACGTGTTTATATTTCCTCGTATCTACTTCTTCCCTTTCATTTTCTACGTATGTCAATGTTATCTAATTCTGGAGGACCAAGTCACGATTTTTTCGACAGAAATACACGTTTTGGTGATTCCTTATCTAGATATTTCTTGCTTATAAACGTAGAATTACTTTCTCGTTTACAAAGTGTATTATTGGAGGTTCTTGACGCCGAGAAAGGTGTTTTCCCAAAACGAACGAATAAAATATAAGTAATGACGAATGAAATAAAGTGTGAGTATCACCACTTAGTTTTTTCGATAAATTCAATTACCACCTTTTCTTTCTTTGACTGTTCTTGCATGATTCCCCCCGTAACTATTCCGCGATAAGTCTGTGAGGGAAACCATCGAAACTCTTACAACCAATGGTCTCCCCTGCTCCCGCATACAGCAAAGATGCCGCTACTTCTTGCTGGAAGCTAGTGTTTGATGTCTGCTAAAAATAATGTGTTTATTTCAATTTGAAATATTTTATATTTATATGGGGTACTTGTGCAAAGCACGCCGTTAAGATTAAACCTCACCAAACAAATGCTCCATTCGAAAAAGTGTATATAGTATTGCAGCGACATCTGTTCAGAAATACAATCAATTGGTCCTTCGTAATACACTTACATTACACCTAACGTAACCCTCAATGGCCCGCATAAGGATAATCGAAACAAATGAGTTGTACGTAACTAACGGTGGCTTCTGTACAAAGAAAAAGTATTTCTTATTTATAATCATTTTTATAATAATCTGTTATTATCAAAAATATTATAGGTAATAAGATCCTGTTTTGTTTGCGGATTAGTGTTTTTATTCTCTATATTCTCGCTGATTACTTCACGTAGGGTTCGATAAGGGATGAGCCCAAAATTCCACGTTGAGGGTTGGATTCGACCCTGCGACCCTTTGCACCAAGGCGACCGATCTGCTAAGGTGACTCGATTTGATTTGATTTTTTCGTGTTTCCGGGCACGTCAACTGCTTTGGTCATTAGTCCCGTTAGTGTAGTGAATGTTTTTTCCTCGGGAGATGGCGGTGATATTTCCCCGCCGGATGGCGAGATCCGGCGCCGACCTACCGTCGGCTGGTGGGGTTTCCCCCTAACCAGGACTCTCCCACCAATGGGGCACCGGCTCTAAGCTCCCGACCGGTCTCCCGGAGTATGTGATAGTGTAGTGCATGTTAGTGTAAGTGTGTGTGTGTGTAAGGGGAGAGGATAGGACAAGGAACAGGAAGAAAAGATCGCGCGCGGTCCGTTTGGTAGGGTACTGCTCCGGCATTCGCCTGGTGATGATCGGAGAAACCACGGAAAACTACCGATCAGAACAACCGGCCGCTAAAATTCTTCTCCAGACAGCGACTGAATTCGACCTAGCTGAAAAGCTAGTGACGAAAATTCTGCCGCCGTGGGGAGTGGGAACCTAGGACCTCCCGGTCAGAGGCACTGCAGTGACATCAGTTGATGCACTGAGCTACTGCTCCCGGTAAGGTGACTCAATGAATCAATAGATGTCACTGACCGGGAAGTCCGAGAGTTCGATTCCTGACGAAGGCAGGCTTCACGACACTAGCTACATAGGCAGGTCCAGTTCAACCATTGTCTGGAGGAGAATTCTAGCGGCCGGCTACTCTGACCGGTATTGTCTGTTGTGTATGTGTGTTGGTGTGGGTGTTTTTCGATCAACACTCGGTGAATGCTGAGGCAGTACCTTACCAAACGGGCCACGGACAACGCGCGATTTTCCTCCCTCTTCCTTGCTCTATCTTCATCGCCTTTCACTTACATGCACTGAACTACCACATATGTCGGGAGACCAGCTGAGAACTTCAAGCTCATCCCAGTTGGGGCGGTGTCTCGTTGAGGGAGATACCTGGAGTGAGAAACCCCACAGGCCTACGTGTAGGTAGACGCCACATCGCACCATCCAGCGAGAAAATATCACCTCCACATCCAGTGATAAAAGCACGCACAACACTTACGGGACTAATAAGCGTAGCTGGTGAAACATTCAATAATCACTTAATTAAGGCTCCGAGCCGGTTCAGGCAGTACCTATCTTGACCAACTAGACTTTGCACTATGTATTTGAACTTGGTCACCCAGAAAATACAAAATTGACTGTGGCTCTGTATTATATTTGATATTAGATTAATTTTCGTACAATTGCATTGTTATTATCGTCTTTCTGAAACCAAGAAGAATGAAAAACCAACAGTCGGCGTTCCTTATAATTATTATCTCATTAGGCTGATTAACAAGAAATACCAACCTAGTCTGATATTTGTGCTATTTGCCGCGTGTAGTTGAATACTTTTCGTAATACCGTGCTCTTGTAAAAAAAAAAAGCATATAAACAACAAATACCATTTCTTGGAACAATCTCACTCATACGCCATCTTTAGCAATAATTCATGTTTTGATTGTTTTTGTACGGCGAACTGTTAAATCCTTAACGGACGCAAGTTAGAGGAACTTTTTGTTTCGGTTTGGTTGCGTGAAGACGAAATTATAACTGTACAGTATTACGAAAAATATTTAACTGTCTTCCGTCTCCTAAGAACATTCGAAGCAAATAAGTTAAACTTAAGTGCACTTATTCCAAGAAATATTTCTTGTTTATACGATTTTTTCTTACAAAAAGTTGGTTTAAGGAAATAGTTATTAATGTCATTAGACCGAAAGAGACTAAATAACAGACGCGGTCATAGTTTGTAAATCGAGGCTGTGGTTGAGGTTTATAACCAAGTCAGTTATTTGTGTTATCGGCCGTGTGACTTTCAATACTTTTCGTAAAACCACATTCTTATTAGAAACATAATATAAATAAGAAATATATTTGCTTTTAATACGTAGGAGTACAACGCCAGCGTTTATTTCAATTTCGCGTGAAAACCAAGATAAGGTATGAGAAAGAGGACCTAGATTTACAACATTGGCGTCAATGAAAAAATATTAACAAAGTAAATGAAACAGTAATGATGGCTTTTGCCAAATAAAGATCTGAGACGTACTCCCCCACATCGTTGTGGACAAAATTCTCAATGCTGAAACTATGTTTCTTAGTTTAAAAAAAGGTTGACATATTAAGGTTAGTATTCCACTTTTTTTCAATTTTACGTTTCAGTTAAAATTTATTTAGGCTGAAAATTTATCTGAATTCATTTTACAGATTCGGAAATAATGCTAGTCGAAAACGGAGTCGATCTGCTTTCATTGAAAGAACTTAAAAGTTGGAAGTCCTCGTCTGTAGCAGAAACGTATTTCAGCAGTCAGCACCGACGAGGTGCATCAACATCAAGAGATTCAAGTACGTCGATGACGACACCTTTGATATTTCTACTAAGGACTACAAATTAGCAACAATAATAATTTTCACTAATTATTTAGATTTACTACAATCAGAAATTACAAGTTAAAAACACAACATTTTAATTGAATAACACATTAATTTTGCATGTGTTGTTTATCTTGTTTGTGTGTATTCCTTATGTTATTTGTCATTTGTTTTCGAAGTTTAATAAATAATTTGAAGATCACGTTGTCTCTTAAAGGCCGATGGCTGTCAATTCCTTAAAGACCTTCTATCAAGACGTTTTTCAAGTTTTCAATCTGATGTTAATCGTTAAGCATTTAAGAGTGTTCCTGGCAAGGGATTATTTGGATTTTTTTACAAGTCATTATCGTTTATAATAAACCAATTTTTGTGGAAATCCGTCTTCGAACATTTTGTACCTAGTGCCTCAATTCCATTGAACTACCACTCGGAGGCAGTAGTCGGTGTTATTAGGACGCCGTGAAATCACGGCACTCTTATCTCTGAAGCACAAACTCAAACAACACGTACGTTGACTTGTAATTGCTGCACGCTTGAACAGTGTTTTCTACGAATAGGCTGAAGGAATTTTCGCTTGGTCTGCGCTGTCTCGTCATTACAAGACAAAGGAATTAAATATCGAATAGATACGAACGTATCGAATAATTACAATGAAATTTATTAGAATGCTTTTTAGCATCTCCATTCTTAGTAGAACTGATTAAACATTAAAAGTAACAATATACTCGACGTAGCTATCAACATGCCTGCAGTCTTGCTTCTTGTGAATCATCCCATTGGAACATACTTTTATAATTCCATTAATTCATACTAAACTTGTGGTGCTAAAATAGCACGTACTTTTTCGCCCATAGTTTCATGCAAAATTAAGCGAAAAATTTTCGAAAAATCGTACATGATCGTATTTCAAAATCTACCTCTAAGGAACAGACTTCATTAAGGGGGGAAATCTATCGTTAATAGTTGTAGGAACACTCGGAAAAATGTTGAACTTTTGCAATTCTCAAAAAATCAGGGTTATTAACGCACATGGGACCTGCACCATTCTCTACTCCGTAGCGGGAAAGTTTTCAATTGGGCGATTGTCTGTTATTTGTCTGTTATTATTGCAACTTGATAAATAATAAATGAATGAGGAATGAGTGAGTGAGGGATGAATGAGGGAATGAGGGAAGTGAATGAGTGAATGAGGGAATGAATGGTGAGTGAGGGAATGAATGGTGAGTGAGGGAATGAATGAGTGAGAGAATGAATGAGTGAGGGAGGGAATGAATGAGTGAGGGAGGGAATGAATGAGTGAATGAGGGAATGAATGAGTGAATGAATGAATGAATGAATGAGTGAGTGAGTGAATGCATGAGTGATGGAATGAGTGAATGAGGGAAGAATGAGTGAATGAATGAGTGAGTGAGGGAATGAATGAGTGAGTGAAGGAATGAATGAATGCGTGAAGAAATGAATGAATGAATGATTAATTTTCCTCCGTAAGGTATGGATGCCTCGCGGATGGACCCCTTATAACTGCTTATTTTGCTTTCGGTTAATTCGGACCCCGCCCCATGGAGGAAGCCGGGTAAGATACCCGACCCACTGGCGCAAACGCAGGCCGGGCACCACGCACGTGGCCGGCGGAGCGAGGCGGGGCAGGGCGGGCACTCACCATTAGGCGAAGAGCAGCCGAGTCCCTGCGCGCTGACGGGCGACCGGGCGAAGGCAGCAGCGGCGGCGACGACGGCGGCGGCGACGACAGCGACAGCCAGTCGCCGCTGCTTCTTCCATGACACACCCACACTCACCACCGACACCACCACCCCCGACCACGCACACCGCGTCGACACGACACGGCACGGCGCGTCACACTTCGACATGGGAGCCGGCACGTCACGCGAGAGCGCGACACGACCCACACGTCACGTCACCTTGGACGCCGCGACACTGCATGGCGCGGCGCGGCAGGCACGACCAACAACAAGGGGGGAAGACGCCGGCCGGGGGCCCCGCCAGCCAGCAGCACTGTCACGCGTTCGCCCGCGCTCGCAGCCGCCGCCGCTGCTGCCGCCCGCCGCCGGCCGCGGCGCTAGCGAACGACCACGCGCGCGCGCTCGCTCGCTCGCGCTCTCCGCCAAAACGGCGGCGCGGCGGCGAAGGGTCTCGCTGCAGTACGCGCCCGACTGGCGCGGCAGCCTCCTCGCCACAGGAGGCGCCCGGCTGCCCTCGCGGCGGCGCGGCGGCTCGACACCGCGGTGAACGCGTATCCACGCTGATCCAGCCGGCTGTCGGGGCAAGGAACGAATCAACAATTATTATTATTATTATTATTATTATTATTATTATTGTTATTATTATTATACCATGTTGACAAAAATACCAAATTCTAAACGACACAAGACGAATTGTCGCTGAGAAGCTAAAAGAGAAAATGCAAGCATGTACTCACCGAATTTGACGTTACAAACGTAGAGATTTCCGTGTACAGAACCGGTTGTTTGAAACTGACTCGAAGAGATTCATTCGCAATCAAATTCGCATCGACTCAAAAACCGACGGGAAATGCTGTCCTTCCCGCAAAAAAATAGCGTCGAAACATTTTGGCCATGAATCTGGGATGCAAGCAGATCCTACAACAAAAAGGCATCTTGGCTTCCCTCTGAAGTTCGTGCTGCCCATGAACGGTGGATCATGTTCACGAATTCTCTGAAGAGGACCTCTTCCAAGCAATTAAGAACATGGGAAACAAGAAATCCCCCGGGATTGATAAGATCCAGAATTATTAGATTAAAGCATTACATTAGCATCAGCATAACATTCTCATTTAGCAAAGGCTAACTTCAGAAAACCCAAAGGAACTCCCGGAATTCCTCACACGCGGCATCACGTATCTGCAACCCAAACGGGAGACAGTTCTTTGGCGAAGAACTACAGACCAATCATTTGTCTGCTAGAAATATACAAAGTTATAACTGCAGCCATAGCTAACAAAATGTACAGACACCAACGGAAGAAACATCTGTTGCCAGTTGAACAGAAAGGACGTCGTAAAGGTTCCTATGGCTGTACGGAAATCTTGCTGAAACTGTAGTCAGCTTGAATGATGGAAGGAAACGAAAACGTAATTTAAGCATGACTTGAATTGACTACCAGAAGGCTATTGACAAGTGTACCACACGATTCGATTTTGAAAACACTGCAGGCTTGTCGATTTCATCCTAAACTTATTGAGTTTTGCGAGGCTAGTATGAAGTCGTGGAGTACCAAGTTACTAATTCACAGCGGAAAGGAAGTAGTGGAAACAAGAAGTATTCAGATTAACAGGAGAATTTCCCAAGGAGATTCGCTATCCATCTACAGTTTTGCATTACATTGATCCCACTATCTAGACAGTTGTCACACTAATTTTGTTTATAAGCTTCATAGTTACAAAAGACCAGTATTACATTTGCCTTACACCGGTTAGCTTAAAGTGATTGTTGAAAATAAAGCGATTCTCTCCCAAATTCTGTTGGTCATCAACGATTATAGCAATGACATCTGTGTGAAATTTAGTCTTGACAAATGTGCAAAAGTCAATTTAAGGAGAGGCAAAGTGACGTCAGAGAGCATTGATATTGATACACTGTGATTCAAGATCCTGAGACAGGTAAAACTTACAAATATCTGGGCATTGAAAGATGTGGGAACATCTCCAACGCCATGCTGAAAGAGAGAATTCGCAGGGAATATTCCAGAAGAGTGAGACTTGCCCTGCAGTCCGCTCTGAACTCCAAGAATAAAATATCTGCAATAGGTAGTTTGGCGGTTTCTGTAGTCCAGTACAGTTTCGGACTAGTGTGCTCCACTGAGCAAGAAATTCGAATCATGGATCGAAAAACCAGAAAACTGCTAACGATACATCATGACGCCCACCCTCGAGTTGATATTCCTGATGACCCTCCTTATGTGTCACGTAAGGAAAGCGGAAGTGGCCTCAGAAATTGAAGCCTACTAGTACAATACAATAGTGGGGATGGGAAAGTATGTAGTCAACATGACGATCAGCTAATGAGGCAGGTTATTAAATCTGACCGAAGAATGGGAAACAGAAGCATTGTAAGTGTAGCAAGAGGCATGGCAAAGAAAGCTATGCAAGACACAGAAGATTGATGACACGCAGAATAACACAGACACTGAAATTCTGATGCTACTAAACATGAAATGTGAGACACAAAAAATGTTAAAGAAATCGTCGAGAGACAAACCACTCTACGGACAATATCTAAAAAGAATGGTCAAGGTACACATCAATAAAGATGAATCATTTATATGGCTTAAAAGGGTAAAAATGAAGCCATAATCAGAAGCAGTTGTAATAGCTTCCCAAGATCAGGCGTTGAGAACACGACATTATGATAAAGCTGTTCTCAAAATTTCCCAAGATGATAAATCTTGCATTTGCCAGGAACAAGTAGAAACCATGGATCATATTGCCTCAGCGAGTCCAACTCTAGCAAAAATCGAAAACCTGATAAGACACGAATGAGTGGGTAGTTACCTCAACTGACAGATTTGTAACCCCCTCGAAGTTCCAAACACATGCTCCAAGTGGTACGAGCACTGACCAAAACCAGTGACGTCTGTTGGACTGTGTACAATACTGTATGACCAACAAATTTAAACTGATCCCACGGTAGCGGCAAACAAGCCGATATGGTTATCCGAGACTTGGAGGAAAAAACGTGTTTACTAGTGTAAGTAGCATGACGTGCAATCGAAATGTAACCAAGGAGGCAGAGAAACGTCTTAAATACAATAATTTCGAAATCGAGATCAGTCAAAAGCCAGGCGTAAAAGCATAGGTCGTCCTGATAGTTATCGGGGTCTGGAATTTGTCCCGCAAAATTTGTGTAAAAGCTTCGCTGAACTCCCAGACCATTCAAAAGACGAGGAAGTGCAAGACATTACTTTATTGGGAACAGGCCACATTTTGCGCAAAGTATTATACAGACACGACAGTCCCGAGGCCTGCTCCTTAGGAAGCTGGCTGCAACCTGGAGTAGATTTTATCTCCAACTGTCATTGAACTTCTTTAGTCGTGAAGTATAATAATAATAATAATAATAATAATAATAATAATAATAATAATGAATGTCGACTGTCTGACAACCCGAGTAAACTAGCGCACCTGAACCCACTAAAACAGAGGACAGAGGTGGAGAAATGATGTGCCTGCCGGAACTGCTTTGCCGACTTTACAGCCAGCAACCACTCAGGCAGGTTTACCGCGCGGTCGCTATAAGTGGAGTGACGCTTTCAACCACTTTGTTAGACGAAGCGAACGTATTTTACAGTTTGTCAAATCAATATTGAGGCGTATCGCAGGGCACTATTCAAAGCCTTCAAAGAGATCTTTCCAATGTCGATGTCACAAAGTGAAGACTCGGAGATCAAATGACAGCAATTGTTAAAAATAGTTTCAACCCAACTCCAATGCTGAACAAAATATCGCGAAGTGAATGTTAACTACATTCAAATACAAGTTTCAAATTCATCAGAACAAACTGAAAGAATTAAAAAGTATAATAAATACGAGTTACAAATATAGTGAAGCCCATGGAAACGTTCGCTTCTATAAAGCAGTCATCTCCAGACACGATCATGTTTTCTTAGAACCGATTGCTTTCTCCATATGATCTGAGTTAATACCCCCTCTTTTAAGCGGTGAACTGATGCCGAAGTTGGCGGCCAGGTAAATTTCTTAGAAAAACGTGTGTTAGATGGACACAACTTCTGCCGATTTTGTCATTTTGAATCCTAACACGATAGGAAGTGGAAGAAAGGCAGACGTAACGGTTGATTTCCTGTGTGGAGACGCATTGTCAGATTACTGAAAACAGTGAAATCTATCATGGCTTATCTCCTAGAAGAGTATGTTCCGTTTCAGGTAAAAATATATCCTTTACGAAGGGAAGAAATAAACTGCGATCTGAAAAATAATCCAAACACGTGGAATTTAATTACTGTCATTATGCATACTACTAGTTTCATAATGATATTAGCGGGACTAATGTCCATAGAAGTTAACGGGCCCGGAAACATCAATCAACCAATCAATCAAGCCAGGTGGCCGAGATCGCTAAGACAGTAGTGTCGTAGTGATCTCGAACCGAAGGGTCGCGGGTTCGTGTCCCTTGGACAAGGTTGTATTTGGGTTCGTTACCATAACGTTAACTCCAATAGTGGTCGCTAATGACCTAGATGTTGGTGTGACCTTAAATAACAAAAAAAAATCAATCATTTAGAGACATCGGCAGAAAGAACAACCGCACGCCGCCCGTTACGAAACCTGCCACTCACACCTCAGCAGCGACGCTATACACTCGCATATTCTCCTATTTAAATACAGAGGCCTCTGACGTACGATCGCGGTTGTCCAATCGGGAGCTTCAATGCAAAATATTAAGTGGTGACGAAGCTCACGATTGGATGACCGCGTCCCAATCGTACGTTACAAGTCACTTTATTTCAATCGGAGAATAGTGGCGGGTCGTGTCTCAAGACGTAGTGGTGACAACTATGAACTGGGTTACTGGTATCCCATTGAAAGGTCTGCATTCTGCGAAAAACAACCGGCCCTTATTGAGGGACCAACTTGATGAGATCTCAAAGGCAGATAACAGAAAAGACTACAGCGAGAGATCTGTTGCGAGAGATCTGGAAGGAGAGGAGGCCGTTGAGGCTGCGTCCACACACTAGAAATGGGTTATTCAATGTCTCTAAATGTCTTTATGTGTCTCAAGCGAGTCCCATTTGTTGTTTTATTGAATGCTCACGTGTAATTTTGACCCATGACTTCCTGTTTTGTCTCCATTGAACCGACTCTCCAATTTCCTATTAACAATTCATTTTTCTGACAACAAGAAATGTATCTGCCCATGCGGTTATTATAAAGAAGACACTGTAACAAGATCGTCTCCTCCCTCTATTAAATACGTTAATTGCCCGTTTGCTAGCTAACTTTTCGTAATTCTGAAGATTTATGGGGTCGTGGGTTGTGATGGGCCCTGTACAGGGTTCGAAACGTAATACTCGTGCAACGCGCGCGTGAGTCAGCGTCTAACTACCATAAATCACAACACGTCATTGAAAGGATTTTATCGATAAACACGATTGTGTTCATCTTGATTTATTCTATCATGACTAACTGATTCTCTCGTTCTTAAAACACCAACAATGAACATATAACCAAAAAAATACCCTTCGATGGCATACATAAAAAAAATCACTTGCCATAAAAACAAAGAAAAACATTCACTCTGCAATTTTACAAAAACAATCTCATTCACACCGAATGCGCATTCTTCAATACCAACTTATTGACTTTTAATTTGTACCAATTTAACATGACTTGATCTTGGACAGAAATGCGTTTTTTGCAGCAACTAAAATAAATCAATCGTGTCATTTCCCTGTCTGCTGGTTCGGCGTCGCAGCACGCGGTCACGTTCGCCAGCCACCAATTTGCACTCCCTCAGTGCGCAATTACCGCATAGCTCTAGCCACCATATTAGGGATCATTTCACAGCGCGAAGCTTACACAATTCGGGAAAAGCGCGAAATATTCTGCGTAAACGCAACACAAAGTTCCCGCTGAATGTCTAAAATCACGACGCGTAGATGCACTATATCCTTTTACATAACAAAACTTCGCTTGCACTTCCCTTCAATATTCAGACAAGATCGCGTAAAATTCGTGTTATTAAACACGATACAAAATGTCCGCCTACTACTGGTTCACGCCGCGATCCCCCCCCCCAAAAAAAAACTATTATCCCGCATTGCCACTATTTACTAATTATGCACCACTATTTGCTAATACATTTGCACGTTTTTTATACAGTTCGTGCGCCATTAAGATAAAAATAAACTGCTTTTTAAACTATTAATTCCGAACAATCATAAAAATGCAGCGTCTAACACGGACCTCCCGTTCACACACTCCTCGAAACTCTCTTCTTGGGCATTGTTGTCCTCAGCTTATATAGTTTTTCCGCCAGCAAAAGCAGATCACCCGCTTAATGCGCCGAACATAATAACGAAAAGTATTTCTTCTTTTCATTTATTAACGTTTACCTGCCTTATCATTGCCTCTATATTATGTTCGAAATTTCTCTGATAATTGTTATATTGTCTGCTTCGCCCCTCAGTGCCTTATTTAAATAAAATATTACAATTCGCCGCTCGTCATCTTATCATGACGTCACGACAATGTGTCTCTTGTTTCATGTCTTTTCTAAATAACAATTTTAACATTTAATTTTGATTTCGCCTCCTAAGCGTCCTCCAAAATTGTGACCACTCTCAAACATTTCTATAATTTTTGCTGTTTTCTTCTGCCAAATCTTAACATGATCCCTTTAGGCGTTCTCTTACTATTTATGAAAAACACTATTCGTAATTTTCTTCTTCTCGGCAACAATGGCGTCTACAACCTCTTTTTATTAAACTGAGATGTACGAATACTAAAATTCTCGAATTAAGCAAACCCCTCGTCCGATTTTGTTGATTGTTGTTTCAAATGATTCCTAAAATTGTGCTTTAACAAATGTTCATGTTATGCTTCCCATTCCTCCATTTAATTTAGAAAAAAATGTTCGTGCGCTGCGCTACCGTCATTTGCCTCTTCGGGTATAATTTATTTCATTGGTAGGGACTTTTTTTTCATTTAAAGGAAATATTTATTTGGTTGATGATTATAAATCATTACAACACAATAATTAGAATTTTTAAAACATAAGTTAAATTCACACATTGCATCATATTAACATTCGTTTATTCATCCATCAGTTAGTTTTATGCCAACCAATCCTTTCTAATAATTTCCTTGAACTTAGAATCTATACTAAATTATATTACACAACTTCCACTTCCTAAAATTTACGAAATGTATTTGCACTTCCCTTATTCATCTGTATGCTTGGCCGCCATTTTCATACACTACCATATTATTATCCCAGGTCGATCATCATCAATCACCAATAATCGCCATCTTGCATCACATCCTCCGGCCTATGTCCTAGTTTCTTATTTCCGTACCAAAGCTCACAAATGTCACTAAAACAATCTTTGTGTCGTGGATTTTACAACTGTTCGGCCATAATTTCTTCGTCACTATTAATTTACTTTTTCATATTTAATTAAAACAATTTATATTACTCGCTTGTATGCGCTAACATATTTAGTTTCCACGAGCGTATATTCTACAACCTCCAACACTTGTCCTGAACTATTTTTTTATGTGTAGTTGATTTCCAAAAGTGTCCCATCTACGTTATCCTGCGCTAATCGATTCACTTGTTATCTACTCTTGGTTTTTAATTGGCTTTTTACATGACATCCGTAAAAACATTGTTTCTGGTCGATTATATATTTAATTCTCTGTGTTTGCTTCCTCTACTCACCAAATCACATTATAATGTCTATAAAACATTGTCGCGCTATTTTGTCATTCTCGTTTTTCCATTTTCAACGTTTCTTTCACTTTATCATCACCAAACCATTTTGTAGTACGTGTTCGTGGTTCATTTGTTTCTCATTCTTCTCCCATTTCTTTTTTTAAAACAGCTTCATATTTTCCTTGTTTTTGACTTGAAATTGACAGGAATGACTCATCTCAATATACACATAGCGTATTTAAGAAAATAAAATACTGACGACGTTTTGCATAAATTCTTTGATTTAAAATTATCTTTAAATGAACGAATTAAAATATTGAGGGAGGAAATTATGTTACGTAATAATTCAAGAGATTAATGCTTATGTCCATCTAGACGAGTCAGCGAAGGAAAGCTACAGGAATTTGCCGAGGGGGAAATGTAATTTATTTTCAGTATATTTTATTTAATGAACATTGCCGAGAAATCCTCTCTCAGTATTTGGTAAAGAACTTGTAGAAATGGTAATTCAAACAAACCGGTTAGATGGCTCAGGGTATCAGCTGTTGTCGCTGCATTGCCTCTGACCAGCAGGTCCTAGAGTTCGAGACCCGGCGGCGGCAGGATTTTCAAGCTGGCTAGATAACAAGGTCGAGTTCAGCCGCTATCTGCAGGAGAATTCTAGCGACCGGCTGCTCTGATCGGCAGTTTTCTGTTTTCCCCGATCAATACTGGGTGAATGCCGAAGCAGTGCCCTAGTAAACTAGTCACGGACCGCATGCGATCTTTCCTGCCTCTTCCTTCCCCTATCCTCACGCTCTAATTATAGAACGATTTTCCTAAGGATGAGCCAAAGTGACCGTTCGCGAAAACAAGTGAACATCACTTGTATTTCAGAGAAGTATTCCTCCGCCGCGACTGTTCAGCCTCTTCGTAAAGTGTTTGGTTATGGCTCCTGAGAAGACATCACTATCCAGAAGTCGAAGACTTTCGCTTAAGTATATGCACGTACGAGAGTCCGGGAAATAATTAAATTTAATTACGTATGTGGAAAATCTCTTCTCTCACAACCAGTAAAAGAAAACTGCCACGAATGTAAATAGAAACCTATCAATCACAGCTCGCCACACAACAGCACAAAGGCTGGAACCACGTGCATCGGTACGCATCTCGCATTCAAGTTTCGATTTTAAAATAAACAATATTTATCACACAAAAAGTAAGTTCAATGTAATATGCAAAGGAAAAAAGAATTTTTACAGAAGAGTACATAAAACTGCACTTTCTAATTTCAATTATTTCTCGTGGCGCACTATATTTTTGTCGGACGAGGACGTCACAAAAGGAAGCGTCCAAGCCATTTACAAGTTAGCCAACTGCAAACGTACGAATTCGGGAAGGGATTCTAATGGGCTCAAGGGCACGACGACCACAGAACCTTCAGTAATGTTGCGCGCACTAGCTGTCACTTTGGCTCAACTTTAGGATAATCGCTCTATACACACACTTACTTGCATTATACTACCACACATGTTTGGAGACTATTCGGGAGCTTAGAGCTAGGTTGGGGCGATGCCCCGCTGGTGGGAGATACCTGGTTGAGGGAAACCCTGTAAGCCGACGTATAGGTCGGCGCCAGATATCGCCATTCATTGGGGGGAGATCACCGCCACCTCCCGCGATAAGACATGCACTACCTTTACGGGACTAATGACGTTTGCAATTGTCGCGCTCGGAAATACTAATCCCTCATTCAAACAAGGGCAAGTTGCCCCAGGTGATAGATGTCGGTGGCGGCAGCGCTTGCAGAGGAGGGAACGACCATGAACAATCTCCGCGCCGAAAGGATTGTCAATGCTCGACCGTAGGCAACCGACTGTAGAAATTGCTCGAGCGTCCACTGCTAAGAGGGCAGATACCCGATCGGTCGCGGGCAGTTGTTTTTCCACGGAATGCAGACCTCTAATCCCTTTCTGTTTCATGTTGACTGTTCGAGCTGAAGCGCAGAAAAAAGAACTGACGTATCCCATTCTGCCTCTGTTAAATTGCAGTTGGACTGATGTAGAAGGAGAGTGCCAGACCAAAATTCTATTTACCTCACCCTGAATTTGCTAGATGCATTAGGCATTGTTAACAATATTGTTAAATCATTTCTAACTTAATAGTATTGTTATTATTAGAATTGTTATTATTATTACTATCATTAGTAACAAGTATCAGTGACACCAACTCGATCAGGGTTTTTGTCCAGTTTCCCTTCATTCTTTGAGCGAATGCTGAGGTGGCTCCCTTGCTTTGATTTCTGGACAGTAAGTGTAACTTCATTTTGCCCAAGTCTTCTTGAGGTCCAAGTCTTCTTTTGGTATACATGAGAGGAGTGGAGGGTTAAAAATTGTTAACAGTGTATTTCAAAATCAAAACTGAATGTCGCTTCCAGTTCTTTCACATAGAGGTGAATATTCCTTATATTGTTATATTAAAATTCTGCTGTGAGTCATAATAGTGTATAGTAAGAGAAAACTAAAATCTGGAGCCCAGGAAAACCTGGGCATCTGCATACATTATATCTGACTCGTCATACACGATTGAAATTGTATATGTGACTCAATAAATATAATAATATTATATTATTATTATTATTATTATTATTATTATTATTATTATTATTACCAGACCAGCTAGCATGGTGCGATTTTATGGAGGATTCATGGTGCGATTTTAGGGATCTTTCGATGCCTATTCATTTTTTTGACGATTAACTTGACACGTAAACGTCCACTGCAAAAATGTCCATTCACGGAAATGCTTAATAGAAAAATTACCACTTCATTATAGATACAATGTTGTTTCGTCCAAGTTATAATGGACTTATTTCAGTGGACGTTATTGTGGACTTTTTTCTTTGGACATTACGCAGAGGACATGATGGTGTGGACATCCTTGCTGTGAACTTTGTGTTAATTGGATATTGTCCTGGCAACGGTCTAACCTGGACCCTTCACGAGCATCGTGACGGTAGTACGGGACCTTTAATGGTACTGCAAACGGTGGCTCTGCAGTCCATCAATGGCTACGCCGATGCTTTCGTATTTGAGCATCGTCACGTTACCATTTCCGCCTCCGCCACGGCAAGTTGCAGGAAGAAGAAGAAGAAGAAGGAGGAGAAGAAGAAGAAGAAGAAAAAGAAGAAGAAGAAGAAGAAGAAGGAGGAGGAGGAGGAGGAGGAGGAAGAAGAAGAAGAAGAAAGAAGGAAGAAGAAGAAGAAGAAGAAAAGAAGGAGAAGAAGAAGAAGAAGAAGAAGAAGAAGAAGAAGAAGAAGAAGAAGAAGAAGAAGAAAGTGCTTTTTCTTACTCGACCTCTTCCCACACGGTCATCCTTCCAAGACCTGCGGTATCTCGAGCTACTTAACTTCCGTGACTTCATGGAGCTTGGTGAAGAAATTCGGCTACCGGTGCGCCACGGCGCAGACTTCTGGATGTAGGGATCTAGTTCTTCAAATAATCACACTCGGAGAAGTGGATCAGGGCGTCACTGCAGTGTCTCCTTTCAATAGATAAGGTAGAGTTCGCCTGTAAAGCTCTTTGGAAGCACTGGGCTGACTGCATCCAGCGTCTCAAAGGGAATGCTGTGATCAGCATATATGCTGGCACGTGTGGTGGGCGCGCGCGGGCTCCTACAGAAGCAACCGGCCAGTTGCATACAGCGTGACTCACTGCGTGTGTGTAGTGGGCTCCGCATGTGCTTAACGGTTCAGTGTTGAAATTATCCATATGTCGTCTTACCCATGTCAATAATTAAAAATCTTCCATCTGAAATGTAATTGCTTCCCTAGAAAATAATTTCACAGCACGCCACTGATTTTGGGGATTGTTTATGAACATTCTGGTTTTTCTTCCCTAAAATTATTTAAGTTTAATGTATGTAATATTTTTGTCAACGATAATAATTGATACAATTTACCAAAGTAAATATTTGAAAAAGATAATAATTTATAAAAATATATACGGAAGGAGTTACTTATACCCTTATAGTATAGGGACCCGAAATTCGTTAGTACTTTTCATTTCCAATGAAAGGGAATGTGGTTCTAAATGTTTCATAGATTTCATTTTATTACAAATTAGCATCTTGGCATCATCGCTAAGGTCGTAATAATATGTACTTCCAACCATTTTCAAAATGAAAAGATATTGACTTGATGTGTATCTGATAGAATAGTGCATCCTTAAATTAAATTTGTGAACGAGATAGGTAGTCAGAACCTGAACAAACTGAAAGAAACAAATATCATTGTAAATAACAAACGTGATATGAAGCACAAACCTCGTCAACAGCACAATACAGTCAAAAACTTACTAATTCTCTAGGAATCCTTACGTGCGCAGCAAAGGTTGCCATCGAACACTTTCCCGCCAAACGGTGTGACGTCATTCCACTGTGTGACATCTCTATTTGACCACAATAGAGGACGGTTAGCACCTCTAGATGAAATTGAAGGAATACTTTCTTTTAAGTGGATAAATATTCTATTACTGGCGGATCCAGCGAGGGGCAAAGTTTTCGTTTACCTTCCTTCATTTGACTGAATTTATTTAAATATTTATTTATATTCGCATTATGTATCTATTTAAATAATAATATTGTATAGTATCATATCTACAATACAATAACAAATATGTTTATTATTGAATGAAAATCTACGATATCTCCCCCTCCCCCCAAATGATCGGCTGGATCCCCTGTATTCTACTGATATTCCACAATCTTCTACTTCCTAACAGTGTTTTCAGTTAGAGCTGAATGATCTTGTGCGTGTTTTGGGCGAGTGGTTAAATGATGAGCAAGGTGGGCATTTCCGTCAGGACCTCAAGACCATGCAAGAGCGGTGACAAGGTAGATGGGACAAGCATATTCTGTGTACAAGTAGACTACTGTTGGATCATCAAACAAAATTGCCCTAAAAGAGCCTACAAATGGAAAAGCTTGAAACAAGTATCTGCACTAAACAATTAACTTGACCCTTGTCTCCTCACAGTAAAAATGTCATATAACAAACACTTTTTTATAAACTTTGGCAATATGTATTTCCATTTGTACTAATAAAGCTGTGTTGCAAATAAATTTTAAATGTGCCAATAATTTAAAGTTTAATCATAAATTTTCCCCTACACACTCTGAGAACAAAGAAAAGAAAATTAAATATTGAATTTTTTAAACATGTTGATTCCCAGAAAACTAGATTGTTCAGAAAAAAAAATTATTTCAGACCTGAAACCAGCACCTCAGATTGGTTAAAAGCAATTGTTGATAGCAATGCAACAAAATTTCATCTAAAAAATCTAATTTCTGTTTGATAAATTTTCTACCTGCAAAGTTTCTCCCATTACTATTACTAATACTCAGTATTATTGTATTAACAGACACACAACTGAGGAAGATCATTAAACACAAATAAAAATGCAAATTGTAAATTGAATTTCTCCCACAAAGGACACAAGTTACTATTATCTATTACTTTGTCAATTGTCTATTGCTTTGATATGATTATTATATAGTTTGATGACAATACTGTAACAAGTTATATTTGCATTAACAACAAATCTTAATATGCAAAAATACATAACCAGCATATGCAACTGATTTAATTTGGTAGTAAACAAGACAATAAATCAATCTAAAATCTTTACATAACACATGGATTAGATTTCTAATAAGAAAATAAATTTCATTAAGTCTCAATACATAGTGTCTTATCTTTCAATCACAATGAAAAATGTCTCTGTGTATCTAAGAGAAACAAACTGCTTGTAATTTATATCTCCTACAACAGGGATCATGAGAAACCACGATTTTCCCCTGAATTGCAAATGATAATAAATATATGAAGTACAAGTCGTAGTATACTAACTTCTTTGTGATTTCCCGATTTTAGCAGCTGTGTAGACACTTAAATAATTTACCCACCAAGCAGACATTATGGTACTAGTATTCACTTGCACGAGCTGGACAATGTAGTACGGCACATCTCGTTCGCGTGAAACATAGGATACCAACTAATGAAGGCCATTCGAAAAATTTCGTGAAATTTCATTATGCAATAAACATTAACTTTCGAAGAATTGAGAAACACAGTATCTATTATACAATAAATATACGAATTCTTCGCACTGTTAACAGACAATGAAAATGAGAAGTCTTATTATCAGATTAGTATGTTTTATTTTCAAATTTGGCAACACGCGAGGCACCTACCCGCCATCTTTGAACAGACGTCAATACGGACAGCACAAGTTAGAATGGAATTTCTTAGAAATTATCTTTCTTCTTTGTAACGAACTGTTGAAACTTCTATTAACATATGTAATTTTTTTTAATTGAATACCTTTAGAGTTTTACTGAAAGGAATGAACGGACTTGTTTTCGAGTGATATGCCTTTTTCTTTTTCATTTGAGAAGAGAAAACTAATTCAGTCAATTGCTTAGTGATTAATTACTTAATTAAATCAGCTTTTTATTTAACCTCATTTAATGGCATGCCTATTTTTTTCTTTTAAGCACCATGTGTTTTATGTGAAATAAAATTATGTCAAGGAGTCAGAAAATAATAAACCAATTTACACTTTATTCCTCTATTTTTGAAGAAGGAATTAATTTCATTAACACTTAAAGCCTAATTTTAATTTTTTATGTATCTTAAGATCTGTATATACAAGTCGATACTGAAGTGACTACATTTGTTTTTTGAGCAGAGTATTTTGTTATTTTGTGTTGTTGTTTTTTTCAATTTTTGGAAATCATTACTTGAAACCACTTAACATGATATTTAATAAATGGAAGTGGAACTATTGCTGTCTAAATGAATAAGAAAATCTATATTTTCTTCCACCAAAGCATATATTACAACATTCCATTAAGGCTTATAAAAGATTACATTTTATGAATTCAATTTCTAAGTTATTTCATGAGACTTCTTAGTATCCTAACAAAATAAACAAAATTTATATTCAAGAAATAAGCAATCTCTCTCTACAAGAATTATGACTCAACCTTATAAAAGAAGAAAGATGCAAATCATCATTTCAAAATGTTTTCATCGGTCTTCTAACTTCAATAGGGAAATGTTGGACCAAGAATAAATGCTGTTAGTAATAAAGTGTCAACATCGTTACTATTTTTATTAACTTTGTTCTTAAAATTTTGTAGTATATGTGTGCACTCATAGAAAGATAAACTTAGACTCACCTCTGTTATAACAAAATTAAAATCAAACAGCCTCTGTATTTTCATCACACATTTTTAATTTTAAATACCAATTTCCACATTTTATCTTTCCACAAGTGTACCCTAATACATCAAAAATTTAATTAATGCATAAAAAAGTCACATCATTACTTTCATAATGTTCAGGAACTGAAGTACACATCTGTAGAAATAGTATACACTATATACCCACATATTCATGCAATACAAAAATTACAAAATACTAATCTTTTACATATTAACTGCATAGTAAATTGCATTTTTTTAATATGCACAGCAAAAGAATAATATAGAATGCACCTGAAGAAGAGAAAGAAGGCCCAGAAACAAATTTGTCAGTCGTTTCTTCTCCTACAGTAGAAGTCTTATAGCCACACTGAAGTACAAAAGTATGGGAGGTAAGTACATTATCTGGAAGACCAGATTTTAAGTGCAGTTATGTTCTAAAACTGTTCTTACAATTAAAAAATCTACAACTGAATCTGAAATAAGTGAAGCTTGCTGTACCTACAATTTTCAGTCAGGAAGAGCTTGACAAACCTTGAAAATAAAAGGACAAAGAAAAGTTTACATATTAGAAATCTTTAAACAAAATACTTTCCATGCAGTCACAAACTTTACAGTTAAGTTTCATCCCAATGAGATGTGAATCACCTGATATTATTTACTTTTCAATAATTTTTAAACTAATAATAAATGGACATTTTCAGACTGAAAATGCAAAATTGCATTACATTTGCCATAAGATCACCATCAACTAATTGCCCCTGAATGCACTTTTTTCCAAAAAGCATAGCTCTTAGCATCCTCCAACTCACTTGGCAAGTTGTAAGGCTGTACCTTTAGTTTATACTTCAAGATTCTAAAATTCTTTGATTTATTTGCAGTGAGATCAAATCAACAAAATAACATAATTAGTTAAAACTGGTAACTTAAGACATAACTACAGATATTTTGAAATAATATATCAGAACCTAAACCTTTAATATTATGTAACTTAAATTTAGAGAACAATGATTTCAAAAATAATATGGTTCATGATAATTTTCTTCAATTACTGGATTGTAGATTCTAAAAAGTTCAAAAACCCATTCTCTCAGGAAAAAATCTAGGAGAATTGTAATGTAATCAAAAAGATTTGTAACAATGAATAATTTTTAAATTGAAAATAAATGAGATAAATAAAAATCATACTACAGTAGTTTACTTGTACGTTTCTATTGCTACATTTCCTTAACAAAAAACCATTATTTTATGAATTATGTAATTGTGGAAGAACGTCCTTTTAGTGCTCTCAAAATATTCATAGTTACACATGGATATATGGCATTATACACTGAGAGCCGATGTTACTCAGCAGTGTCGTATGGCACCATTTATGTACATAATACTTTGTAGATTTGTATTTTGTACATAATATTTATTTTCATAAAAACATTTCAATTTAAATTCACTGACCCCATTTGTACTAAGGAAATTTTTTTTTTACAACAAATTCTAAGAGCTCTAGTAGTTCTAGTCTTCTCTTATACAGAAGCAGATCCAGAAAGTATTATGGGAAGGACATTTGTAACTTGGTGCCCCTCTACACACAAACACACACCACTACCACCATTAAATATTTTTAAAATAAATATTTGTTACCTAGGAAAGATGTATATTCACAACGTGAAAATATTCTGTTGATGTCATTAAAACAACATGTGTTTTGTTTTGAATAAATAGAAAACTTACCAAAAAGGGGGGGGGTAACTTAATGGTAGCGAGATATTATCTCCCTGCCCACCAAACCCACGCTTGTCCTTTTAGATCACATCAAAACCTTACATTTGTTTAATATTGTATTGATATACACCTTCTTACCAGACATGAAAGATTTAATAATTCAAAACATTTGTATAACAATATCACTACTATCTTGTTATTTTATGCAGTGATTAATTCATTCTAAGTAAAGGAACAGATTTTGACAATTTCCTTTTACTACACAGAATGGGATACAATTTACAACCATTTAAGGATAACTGTTCTACTAGTAAGATAAACAATTTAACTTTCCCTTTTTATACTTTTCCAGCATCTTTCATCACCATTTTTTAATAAAATATAACAAAAGGTTGAGTTATGGCAAATACTGCCAAACATTGTAACATGGCCTAATCAAAAAAATGAGGTTGTACAAAAACTTTTAATTTTATTAGCAGTTTGGAGTGACATATACATGAATGTCTATCTGAATAAATACAAATTAACTTGTAAGTAACACGCAAAATGGATAGTTACATATGCTGCTAACGTACAATCCTGTCATGTAGCTGTTCTACTTTATGGCAACCTGAAGGCCAGCTACAGTTTCACATGGAATGGAAGTGCAAATCACATCAGGGACAGAATAATTCAGTTGTTTGACTTGATTACAACTGAGTTAAAGAGGAAAAGTATTAGTTTGCAATAGCCAACCATAACCAACTTATAACCACACACAGATCATTTATTTGTGTTCTCTTCATCTGAGAGCATTTCACCAATGTTAAGGACTTTCTACAAGTGTATCATGAAGAAAATATCCTTGAAGGTACAGTTTGCCTCTATGCATCTGGGAAGCATATCCTACAAATTCTCACAATGTTGCTTCTTGGCTATGGAACAGGCAACTGACACTATGTAATTGGCACTCCATTTCATGGGATGGGGGTGGGGGTGGGGGTGATTCACCTCAACCAAAAGCAAGGAATACGGCTCAGTATGTAGTAAGCCTTTAATCAGAAGTATATATTTTAAGAGATAAGTGGAACAATTAAAGAAGGGAAGAGTAACTTTTACATCTGGTCTTTAACCATATGTATCTCGCATTCATGCTTGAAAACCATCACAGATACCTAACACGAGGTGATATCATGGATATCATGTTGAACAACAATAGAAAAGTGAAGGTTGGCTGACTGCCCCAGCTAATTGTAGTGGAGGAGAGACAATAGTCAATCACATTTTTAGCATGGTGGAATGTTTTTTCCTAGATGGTTCAACACTAGCATCCCTTTTTTCTACAAAGATTACACGTTAAGAATCACAACTTCCTGATTACCTGAATACATAGAACATTTTAACATTTTTTCAAAGATCATCACTTATTGGGAAGAGGAGGATAATTTCACACACTTAGTGGGTTGATATCCTTTGCATACATGCTTAACACAATTCTTGTCTGAAAATCCAGCATTTAAATTTGATAAATGCAAATTTAGAGATCAGATGCAACCATACATTCATGGTTTGTGTAAACATTTCACAATCATTTACTTGATACATGATTCCATTACAATGAAAGAGGCAGACTGGAGCTTCCAGCAAGATTGAATGTGATCAAGATTTCTTATTAAATCAGTACATATTAGGGATGCAACATGAATGTCAAAGTTTCTGAAACCTCAATATTTTTATAGAAATGTGCTGTAAAAATTAAAATATTAAATAATAACTGATGGTACCAGTGTCAGTTGTGTGATTGAACAAAACAAACTGTTGGTACTACTTTCATCAAGCAGACTTAACTTCTCCACGATGGATGACCCTGATGGCCCGGTGTTTCCTACATCTTTCTCTGAATTTCACACCTGGAGAGGCAGTCAATGCATCTGCCATAGGAGTAAGGCCTCCCTTCTTTGGTGAACTGAGGACTTAACTTTTGAGTAGACCTTGGCTGCTCAGGCTTTGAGGCCCTGCTTTGTCCATTGTTATAATTATTTTCTTACTTTCTTTTCAATTAAATCTTTATTATATATTAATGAATATGACCACTGACAAAGTAAATTACGTTACTCACAAATTTTATGTTGAAGATATGAAACCAGTTTTAAAATATCGATGATTAAAAAACATTGATGGTCTTTGGTCAATGTATTATTAACATCCATATTTTAATTTTGAACATTGATAATGGGTAACATCGATGTTCTGTTATCAATGTCGCATCACATTTTGCTTTATTCTCTTCTTTGATATTCCTTTTTAATGTGCATTGTAATTATTTATAAATGCTGCTTTCTAGTTTAGTTTCCCCCTTTTAAAATCTGCTCACTATGCACAACAAAATATCCTAGGGTTATTGCCTCAAAATCAAATTAAACTACTAGTACAAGCTCATCTTTAAATGACTGAAAAGTATAATTACTCTTCATAAGGAGAATGCGTGAAGGCAGAAAGATCATCAATGCATTAAGGAACATTTTTATCATTTTAATATTACTAGCGGTGATACTAATCCAAATTAAAATATGATTAAAAGAAGCATTCATTAAAATACTACGCAGGATGTTGAAATATAGTTCAACGTGTCATTAATTTTGTACAAGTCAATAATTAGACACTATTGAGGTAATATGTTACATAAAATAAAAAATTACTGCAACAATTTATGTACTGAATATAAAAAAATAATTCCTAGAATTGTACATCCATTTATATAACATTTAAAGTTCATTGTAAAACTTAAAAATTTATCATTTCTTTTCTTAAATTATTTCTCTCATGTTTGATTAGTTCACTGATAATTCTAGGTTATCAAAAATAAGCTTCATCAAATTCGGTTCATTATGTGAACTTCATTAGTACACTGCAAAGTTTGCTTTACTTTCAACATCTACATAGACCTGTAACAATCATGCTCTCTACACATTGAAGTAATTAGCATTAACTTTCTGAAAATTTCAAAACATTTGAAAAAATCTTTTAATGATATACTAAAAGTCAAACAGATACTGAACCATTTTTATCACTCATTTTATACGTTTCTCATTTTACAAAAATTATATTAATACATTTTTTGCTTTAATGCGAGTTCATTCTAGACTCCAGACAACACAACTGCATCTTTCTGGATAGGGTACATTGACCAATTGAATAAAATCTAACTTGTTGCTTACAGCCCCTCTCCCAGAACACTGAGGTAGTTAGTTAAAATATCTTAATTACACCTCGCTTATTCTGATTTTCATTTCATGCCATCTCCACAATCAGAAATTTTCTCTCAGAATTATCTTATTTTAAAGATATTACTGGATTTTATGTTGGTCCAGAAACATTTTTTCACAAATTGTGAAAACTTGAATATGTAGTCTCTATATTCTGGACTCTAAGCTCTAAATAAAACAGCTTAGGAACAGATTTCCATAAATTACGTAACGCAATTTGGAGCATTTTGAATACATGGTCACCCCCCTGAAAACGCACCAGTAATATGCTCTTGAACTTCCCCTAAATAATTACATAATACTTGCGAAATCACCTCCCCCCATGTAAACGCAAGAAATGAAAATTAATTATAGCAGAGAAAAACCCTTTTTATTCATTTTACTTGTGCTATATATTATAATTAATGATAATTAACGTAGATATTAGTTGACAATACTGACTGCACCTAACAATAAGATTGGGACAAGCTGTGTGTGAAGGAAGGACGCATAGGCAGGAAAATTTTTGATCACAAGCCGTGAACCCACCATTGTGGATGACAAAGGAGTGAGAGTCTACTGCGCAAATTTAAATAGATTCTAGAATACACTACATCTGAATTTTAAATATTATCTTCATGATCTTTCATATTCAATAAAAAATTGATGAAAAAATATGTTCATTTTTTGTAACAATTTACATCTAATCACTTCAATTTATTTATGTTTTTAAAACAAATCAATTAGTTAATATTTAAAAGACTAAAAAAAACAAAACAATTATTTCAGCAAATATTGAAAAATGAAAAAAAAAAAAAATATCAATGTTACATATTACTGAATTAATATCCCCTACTCCTACATAATGCAAACCCCCTCCCCCTTCATTAGCATTACGTAATTTACGGTCATCCCTTACAGCATTACCCAAGTTTTTATACATCCTTGAGGCCAAAAGAAAGCAAAGGCTGCAGTTGCTTCCAGCCAAATATTTTCACTGAAACTTCCAGATATCTTCAAATCAATCTTCAAGCGAAACATCAATCATCATAATCAAGGGCTATAAACACATCCTGAACTTCTCTCTTCTCTTCAAGTTACAAATACAAAGAGATCATCCTCACAAAGTTTATAAGGAATTCTTAAAAACAAGAAAATCACAAAATGTCCATTTCATCTTTATTTTGTTTTTTAATGGAAAACTATACTTTTATTTACAATATACTTCAATCTATCAATTATTTCATAGAAGCAATTCTAAAGCTGTGCCCTTATCACAATATTACCATCATTTTTAATCAAAACATTTGAAATAAATTTTTACAAAAAGTTGTAGTAAATATTCCAAATAGAGAGTAAATACATTTGTATATTTGTTCACATTAAAGTGTTAATGCAATGATAAACTTCTTTGGGAAGGTTCTTCATTAATCTCTCAGATTTTGAGAACCTTGTTTTTGAAATTTTTGCAGTTTCTGAAGCTTGAGATGTTAAGTTTCAGGGTTGAGCAAAGCAGACAAAATTGTAGATGACCACAGAAACTCATCTTCTACCTTAATGTTTAATTTTTAGCATTGCTGCAGAAATTAAAAAGTTGTTGGGAACATTAACCATAATGATTATAATAAGAAAATGGACACGCATAAGAATTGGTTTGCAATTTCAGAAGATATAGAGGATAAATGAAGATGAAAAAATTAAAAATTATCCAATGACTTTTCCTCCACTGTTCTTTCATCTATAATTGTTTTACCGGAAAACAAAAGCAATTGTCAATCAACAATTTTGAGATTCTTTACTCTTTCATTCCCAATTATTTGATACTCTTATTAAGTAAATAAAATTCTCACACTTCAAAAACATTATAATTTAAGCATACTTCCCATCCTTGTTTATTAACACCAATCTTTGAAGAGGACACAACTTCATTGCGCTCCTAGCATTAAAATAAGTCAAAATTAGTGCATTGATTTCACAAAAGGTTGCCTTGCATTTAAGTTTGAAAGGGAAGGAACCTTAGGTATCATATCACTAATTTACTGCAACAGTGTAATAACTACAAAAACTTTGTTTTTCAGATGAGTCCAAAATTTCAAGTTCACATATGAAATACAGCAGTGAAAGAACAATACAACTGTTCTTTTATCCTCAATTTGTAGTACATGCTAAAGGTATTCTATCATAGTAAGTGCTTCAAAAATTCCTATTTCTTCTTGCTAATAAATCATTATTGCCGAATTTTGAGTTACATCACTGTTGCAGCAAATAAGAAAAAGGTTTTTCAAATGAACATATAACTACATACAATTAGTAGAGATATCACTACTCTTCCTTAATATACATAAAACACGTCAGACTTTTCTTATATAACTTTACTTCAATCCTTGCTACACTGACTCAATTGTATATATCCTGTATGTACAAAAATCACTAAAAATTCATAATTTATTTTACATAGATTGTATGTACACATCTTGCATTCTTCATCATAGAAAATATTTGCATCTCTCTCTTATTCTATATTCTATAAAGATCGACTTTTTAAAGAAAGCTAACGTTCAGTGAGGTCATAAGCATAAACATCACAACAAATGATATATAAAACATAAAATTAAAATTAAAATAAAAAAAAAAAAAAAAGATTAAGAGAACAGAATTGAGCAAATTCATATGTTCTATGATTTATCTGAATGAATATGTTCTAAGAACATTGATGATTACTGAAACTTTGTGCATTTCAATCACAAGGATAAATTTTGGCTTAAAAACTCACACCCACATACATACATACATACATACATACATACATACATACGTACACACACACACACCTCAAACAGAAAATGCTGTAACTACAATTTCAAAATATAATCACTGATGTTCAGTTTTTGTTGTAGGATGCCTGTTAAGAGAATTTCCACACTGACAATGGGAACAGATGATTTCTTGAATTTGCTACATAGCTTTTTGTCATCAACAGCAGAAATTATGAAACTCTTCTCAGGCCATTTACCTGGACTAGGATCTTTTGTTAGAAATTGTCCACCACAATTTTCCACAATGCCTGAAATGCAAAACGTAACTTCAATGTTTTGGGTTGAATGTACCACTTCAGTAAATAAAAAAAGGCAAGATTTTTTTTTTTAATTAAAAAATCTTTTGGCCAACATTTAATACTTTTCCACACAAGAACTATCAAAATTAAAAATTTAAAGAAAAACAGTACTTTGATTTTTAATGCTCAACAACATTAATAAAAAATGACAATGTTAAAAATAAAACCAATAAAGATGAAAAAGTTATTCTTTTTTAAATGTAGCTTTCTAAATAATGTAGAGCAATAAGTTGCTCTTCAGGTCACTCCAGGTACTTCACAGAGAAATCTCAGTAAAGTAACTTTTTTGCTATACTCAGTTGGATTTGTCAACAGGAAGGCAGTGGAACAATACAGAGAAATGAGCATTCATTTCTTACACCACATTATGACTGTCGTTTTTCTCCAGTTCATTGTAAGTTAATAGAGTATTTTAAATATGTGTTATTGATGTGAAGAAAAATTGTCTAAAAATATCAATTGTGTTTCTTTAAATATCAACAAAAATATCTTTCATATGTCAATAAAGAAATGTAAATAACAAACAATTCATCTTTAGTACCTAGTACTTCACAGGATATCTTCTGTAGCTAATCTTTTATTAAGTAGTTCTCATAGACATGAATAAATTACTGATCTAGGAAAAAAATGATCTGCTGATAGGAATAACTATTTAATAAATATAAAACTGTCATTTTAAAAATGTAATCTTTAATTTTATATACGGTATGTGGGGCAAGAATTACTGGTTCATTCTGTCTGCCAATGACAGAACAAGAAATAACTTGCGTTTTGAAAGCACCAGTTCAAACATGAAGTCCACAAAGCCCAAATATTGCTTATTACAGCTATGGTTTTGCACAATAGTAAGAGACCCCAATTTTTTCCACTTTATGCAACATTCTAGCTAATGCAAATTTAACAAACTCTGACAGAATTTAAGAATATGCTGCAGAATTTTTGTTACGTTTAGAGGAAACCATGCCACTTACACATCTGACTGGCTAGTTTTCAGTTGGCAGCTCTCATTATATCCAAATAAAATATAATTATGATTTTCTCATTATTATGGGAGTAAAGAAATGCAACCTTTCTTCCTTTAACATCCTGGTCATCTACACCTTATTGCTTCCCCACATCACATGCAGATATTTTTTCAATTGACGTAGAACCACAAACAAGTTTTGGCATTCCTGAATGCTAGATGTTGATTTAGCCGAGATTGCTAAAATACTGTACACTCCTGGCCAGAGTGTATTCATGCGTTGGTTCGAAACTGTGCTTAGCTGCTCTATGCCTATGGTTAAGTCACAGGGTGAGGCTGATGTAAAGCAACCGGTGGTTGGTCTAAACCGAAGTTGACAGGGTTCATACGCTAACTGTTTTGCTACTTTTTATAGAGAAAAAAAATCTTTGTATCATCAGCTGAAATTATTTTCAGAAAATGCCGATGTCTATTACTGTAACACTCGACGTAGAAATCATATTCATCAGGTGACAGTAACAACAGCTCATTACAAAAAATTCACATACAATACATGTACATTATTTTACAACACTTTGCCAGATGACATTAAATGATTAAATTCGATAGAAAAGTTGAAATCCAAAGTAAAATCATTTCTGCTGCATAACTGTTTCTATACAATTAGATACTATACTGAGCATCACAAGAAAAGTAACATTAATTTTAACATGATACATAATGCATTATTTACCATTTGAACTGTATAAATGTGTATAAACAACCTTTAACAAGTATTGTAATGCAGCCTCCGGGTCAATGACCCCCATCTCAATCAGGTTTTTCGTCCTGATCCATTGAGCAAATGCTGAGATGGCCCCTTGTTTTGCTTCTGGACATAAATGTAACTTCATTTTCTGTGCACGTGTTCTAGAATTCAGTGGGAAATACAATTATTCAAATTATCGTTTCCATGTTGTCACGGCAGGAAGTATTATTCCGAAGGACAACATCGATAAGAGCCAAAATTTATTGCCTTTTTATCCTTGAAAATAGAGCTACAAGAGCCTACCTACAAGAGCCTCAACCATGCCTCAGTGGATATGGACGCGACAAAATAGGGCGAGCACTATGCGCACAAAATTAGTTTTGGGTGTTAACAGTTTAAGGCAACATTTTTCTCCTCTCAGAATGAGCCACCGTAAAGTATGAACACAGACAAAAAATTCTGTTTGAAATGCTTTATAAATATTGCTGCTTTATAAAAGGAAATCATTTTGTAACTTCATGTTTCATTCCCTTACTACATTTTGTTCGCCTTCTCTGCTTCTCCATTGTCTGATTTTCATAGTATATTGGGCCTTGAAATAATTCAACCAACCTATTGATTAACCCATTAACTGATTCACTCCTCAGGATTCTGCAATAGAAAGTGGCTTTGTAGCAAGCCTTGAAATTTAAATATTTTTTATCTTGCAGTGATTAAACAACTTCTCACACAAGCAACAGCAATCACACAACTAAGCATCCATTTCTACCAGAAGTTGCCTGCCATTTGCTTGTCTCTCTCAAAGGGGGTAATGACCCTCTCGACTAGGCTTCCTTTTATCTGGTCACAGAAGCCTACGCAATTGGTTGCCTTTCATCTGGTCATATTTTCATCAATGGATGAATGTACAAAATACAAGTAGGCAATTAACACACATAGAAGGTTAATTAAACATCATCATTATCAATCTAATAAATATTACAAGTTACACTTAAAACCTGCAAATGAATCGGATTATTCACACCTACAGTCAAATTTAATATCAACCTTTTCACAATTTGTAATCTGCTTTATCCACTTGAGCAACAGTTTCCTCTTCATCAAAAGTTCATACAATCCAATCTCTCCTTGAATGAATCAACTGTCCTAGCTGAAACACAATCATGTGGGAGACAGTTCCAACTGGTGACAACCCTATTTGATGAGGAAGAGCTGAGTTTCTGTTCTCACTTTCTCCTTCTGAAGCTTCAGATGATGTCTCTGGTGACAACCCTATTTGATGAGGAAGAGCTGAGTTTCTGTTCTCTTTGGTGACAACCCTATTTGATGAGGAAGAGCTGAGTTCCTGTTCTCGCTTTCTCCTTCTGAAGCTTCAGATGATGTCTCTGGTGACAACCTATTTGATGAGGAAGAGCTGAGTTTCTGTTCTCGCTTTCTCCTTCTGAAGCTTCAGATGATGTCTCTGGTGACAACCCTATTTGATGAGGAAGAGCTCAGTTTCTGTTCTCGCTTTCTCCTTCTAAGCTTCAGATATGTTTTTTCAGATGATGTTCTTTGAAGTCTACTATCCAGGGCCCTGACAGAGATCCTACTCAAGTTTTGGATGATGTTTACGCCGTGCAGAAACCTAAAAGATTCAACAATATAATTTCTATCACTTATTCATCGAAGTGTAAAAAGCCACATTTTTTTCGCTTCATAGGGAATGTGAGAGTTTAGTGGTATCTGCGTGAGCTTTTGTTGAATTTTTTTAATATGAACCACATCTTTCTTGAATTATCTCACATAATGTTTTCTGAACTAGGTCTAGTATATATAATGTATATTTTCTTAGTAGTTGGATCTTAAGAAAAGATTTTCATATGAGATACAGAAGGCTGTTGGTTTGTCTAGTCATAGCAGCAATGTTTTCCTTGCTTTGTATCTAGCGCTTCAATCTTTCATTTTAATTTTCATTATATATTAGTATTTCCCTAGAAGTTTATTTTTGTTATTTTCAGTGTCAGTTTCTCATGGGAGGAAAGAAAGGAATGTTGTCCTCACTTATTTTTTCCATATGAGGAAATTTATTTTGATTGAGTTTTTCACATACGAATGCCTTGAACCTTCATGAAAATGATTGCAATCAATGAAAGTCACTCTGAGTAGCACCGAGGAAGAACTCTCAGTTCTTCCTCTCCTTGGGTGTTAATGACTTATATCTCTCTCAGCACTCCTGTGTCAAGAAAAGGAAACACTTTCTTTTTTATGGAGCTATATGGCAGAATCTTCTCCCTTGAACTGACATCTATTGGATTATTTTTGAACCAGAAGAACGCTCCATAGCCAGTGAGCCAGGTAGACAAGGGACAGACCAGAGGGTCAAACATGGGCAGAGTAGCATGCCGGTGCAATCTTACAATTTAAACTGATGGAAGCCATGGGAAAACCGAACTGGTAGCTGTTTCTATCTTATCTCTGCGCAAGATGACGTGTGTAATCTAATTTGTTGCAGGCTGAATTTGAAGTATTATTTTCAGTATTTAACTTCTTTCTCTTAGGAAACCTGCAAGTGCTACTAGTAATTTTACCTTTTAGAGATTTAACTGATACCTGGAGCAGTAAATCTAACAAGCGAAACATTAAGAAAATGTAACATTCAAATTAATCAATAAATGTGTATGGAATGATGCTTTATGGTTTGACTGACTATAATAAAAAAGGATAAAATATGATAGGAAATTTTGTAACTTTCCCATGGCAAATTCACAGCAATTCACACCCTCCAGAGCTACATTATGCGAAGGCTAAGACACTTCTTCACTGTGACTGATGACCCAACCAGGCAACAGGTGTGTTATCTCAATTTGATTTCACAGTAATATATAAGAATGCATCAACTCTATAAAACTAAAAACCCAAAAAGTGATTCGTGCTAATTCTGCCTATTTAAAAAAAAAAAAGTTTTCATCTTAAACAAGTTTCACTGTACAAACTATAAAGGGCAAAACAAGATGTAACATTTCCACCAAATAATATACAAAATATTGTTTAACATTTGAAAGATTTTCACAAGTTTCCATCAACATTTTCTTTCCAGTATATCTTTTACATTTCTGATGTCCTGTAGGCACTTTGCAGCATAACATTTGTTATTTTCAATCATAATGTTTGTTCCCTGCAAACTTTAGGATTGGGACCAATTGCAATAATTTAAAGGCAAGGTTTATTTTTCAATGTAACATATTACATTGAACATTAAAAATTAATGCACCTGTTGTGCATAAAAATTAATTCATGAAAAATCCTGCAGTATCTATAAAATAACTTTTATCCACTTTGGTTACCTGAAGTCAAACTTCATGAAGCCAAGATCGGTTACATGAAATTATGGAACAGAAGTGCTTTAATAATCCATGGCCCATTATTAACAGCAATAATCAGTTTTGTAACGAAAAATAAGAGTCCACAAACGTTTTCTAAAATGAATGGCCTTCAAGGAACATCCGTCTGACACATTTTACAAGCAGAATAGTCAAATTTAAATGAAAATTAAAGCTCACTAGAAATTTTGCACAGTGGATAAAATGTACAATATTCTTATCACATCTTACAATACTTATTCAAGCAACATTTGTGACACACTGGAATAATATCTAGAGTATATTTTTGTTCAATATCCTGTTAAGAATACAACTTAATAATTAAAATTAACCAACAATATAGCAGCATACCTTTCATTTCAGTAGGGGGAGGTTTCACAGATGGTGTTGCAAAAACAGAATAGCCATCTAAGAGCTTTTTCACCGAAGCTTCTTTCAGAGACTTCTGCAATTGAAACTTGAACTTTTTTTCTGCTTCCTTGTCTTTCATAAATATACCAAAATCTGAAATCCCAAAAAATTTTTAAACAACAAATTTTACAAAAAAGTTATTATAATAATGAAATATTTAAGTGGACTTTAATTCTAACTCAAATGTAAACATGATAAAATTCAAAATAACCAACACACATGAAACAAAACATCTATCTGCTTAAATGATGAGCATATATCAGCAAACTCTTCAGTCTTAGTATGCAACAATCAACTACTTAATACCAAATACAATACAGTGGGATCTTATTTGCATATTTTTTAATGGACTGAAAATTTTGAATGTCATAATAGGAAAAATGTTGTGGAAAAATTCTCTATTTATTTTCAGTCATTTTCACATTTACTTCTTCAGAATACTACAATTTACAGGTTCATTGTGAACATAGTTGGGGTCGGTTGTTGGCGTTGACAAACAATTTCCCAGCTTTTTCTCAGTATATATTACATTCCTGATTTCCTGATATTTTCCTTTTTTTCTCTGTTTGCCTTGAAAATAGATCCAAGGAGGACCTGTTTCTGAATGAAACCCGAGTCAGTATCAAGAGCCTCAGTGTCGTGAAATCTGACCACATACAACCCACAACCCCATAGATGCTGGACAGTAGCAGGGAAAGTTGAATGCAAGGTACAAGGCACAGTGTGGAAACCTCTCTTGGCACAGTCTGGCAGATAGCCTATTGTCATTGGCTTCATTAACTTCGCTCAACTTTAACATATCAGTCATTTCATGGGACTGTCCATATTGAAGAACAACAATGCAGTTTGACAAGTCACTAAATGGATGAGGAACTAATTACTGACTGCACAAAGAGAAAACGAGTATGCTAGAGTAGAGCTAGGAGGGGTAGCGGTAGTTAGTTAATGCCTTATTTTACATGTCAAGACTCAGGCCTTCAGGCCCGCTCTTCCATCTGACCATGCAAATTTCACTCTGCTCCTTTCACCATCTAGCAGAGAAAGAAGGTATTACTCGAGCGACAAAACAGCCAATTTTTAATTTAGCTCAGAAGCTTCTTTTCGGCTGAAGAATCTTTTACATGCAGAAAATCTACATGGGACAGATGGGACGGACGGCTTTACTTCCCTTCCGATGGAAAGTGTACAAAGGATTTTTTTGTCCTTAAAAATCCACAGCTTCGATCAGGTTTGAACCCACAAACATGGATACAACAGGCCGATACAGCGGGCGATACGTTGTAGCACCAAACCATAGTATGGGAAAGTTTTCTGTGGGATTGTGTGCCCATCCAGCAAATAAATTTGTCTCCCTATGGAGTCGTAGTGTAGCATTGAAGAGTTTTGGTTGATTAACAAAAAATACTTATTTCAGCTCACTCTACCTCCCTTCAACATTTGTCAGTTTTGTTGCAATCAAAACAATCTCATTAATCAACGGTTAAAAAGAGTTGAACAAATCAGTATCACATAATTCTGTCATTTATGGTAGTCATTAACATACCTAAAAAGCTGCCTGACAAATGTGACTGCTTTATCCAATCTGGAGTAACAATTGGCTTGCCATGTCCCATGATACATAAAAATTTGAAAGTGCGTCGAATTTTGTCCGTTATTAAAATTGTACAATCCTCTGGCTCCTGAACAACTTTTCCTCCTGTAACAAAATATCATATAAAAAGTTGGCATTAGGAGTTGTTATCATTGTTGTTGCAGACAACAATGTGGTAGATTACACAAGTGTTGTATCTACCTAATTTTTTTATGACTGCTTCATCAGTTCCAGAGCAACTGACGCCAGTAAACATTATATGATATTCAGCATGATGCTTTATTCGAGATGACCGTTTGGGTGTACCCTCACTCTGGCTGGAATGACCATCACTCTGGAAAAAAGAAAAGAGAAAAAATTAAGTGAAATATTTTAATATTACCCTTCAATGTGGACCTACATTGGGGGCAGTAGCATTCCAATGCAGGGGAAGTGAAAGAGAAAACGTGTGTCAGCATAGTACCAGGTAGCCAGCTTAGTGCACCGCTACAATGACCACCCATCTCCATATGACATCCCACTGCACAGAGGAAAGTTTCTGATATCTAGGTATGCTTTCCCGCAAATAGAGATGGAACAAAGTGCCATCTGAAACTGGCACTCAGCACTGAAAGATTAAGACACAGTAATTTTCACAGGCAGGAACACAGCTTGAACTAGGTCTGAAGACAGTGTATTTTCATGGGCAGTAAAAACATTTAAAGAGAAACAATTTTCCTTTAAGACTGAGTTAATATTGGCAAAACAACCCTTTGGAGTGAGTGTAACACATTTTCACATTCCCTTATACTTTTTCCAGATAAAGAAATGTAACATTGCATGAAGAATCCCAATATTTTGATCAAAAAAGTTTGTGGGTCCCTGATCTCAAAAATGAGTTGTTTTTGTTTGTTTGTTTATTTTCTTTCTTTTTCCACCAACATGTAATATATTACTTTCTTGTAATCAAAGTGTAATCAAAATCCACATTTTAAGAGTTAGTTAAGTTAGTTCATGCCTTATTTTACATGGTAAGAATCAGGCCATCAGGCCCGCTCTTTCGTCTGACCACGTATATTTCACTATGCTCCTTTCACCAACTTGAGAAAGGAGGTATTATCTTGGGCAATGAACCAGGTGATCTGAATTTTGCTCAGAGGCTTCTTTTAGGCTTAAGGATCTTTTACATGCAGTGAATCTACTACATGGGTCAGCTGGCTTTACTTCCCCTCCAAAGGAAAGCATACAAAGGATTTTTTCGCCCTTAAAAATCCACGACTTTGATCAGGTTTGAACCCACAAACTTGGATTCAACGGGCCGGTACGCTAACTGTTATACCAAGATTCCTTAATACCAAAAGAGCTTTTTTCTAAAAATGTGCAACATTAGCACCTAAATCAAACAGATACAAGAAAATGAATATTCCCCAAGTGTTTTCAGCCCCTTAGATTTAATATTTTAATTTTGCCAGAGTATATTACTTGAAACCCCTACAATATTTTTGAAATTCTCTTAAAAATGGCTAAAAATGCTCTACATTTTTCCCCTCATAGAGTAAAGTAGGCATTTATCTTCTGAACAGATCTGTATATCAGTAAACCATTTAAGTTTCAAAAATCACAAAAGTTTAAATTCTTTTCATTGCTCGCCTATACCTACATTATTGAAGATTAACTGTTTCCCAATAAAATCTTATCTTCAAAATTAGATCTTTATATTGCTTCTTGTAGTTTTTGGAAATTAGAAGTTTTTTCTCGATTTTTTTTTCCTTGGATTTGCCATAGTTTTCTTTCTATTTCTGCAATGGAAATTAGTAGTACAGATGCAGGGAGAAGTAGTCATAAATTTTAGGTGGAAAAAAGAGTGATCCATACAGATCAATGCTGTATCCGTTTGTTAGATTCTAACTAATTTATTGTTATTATTTAATTCTTTACTAAAGAGTCACACTGTAACAAAGCCACATGTGTAAATGTTTTGATTTAATTTCAGAATATCCAAAGATGTCATTTCAACATAAGCAGCATTTAATTTTGCAATTTAATTTTGGACTGTTGAGCGCTTTTTCTTGAGTAATCCTCTGTTACTGAGTAATTACTATACTGAATGATTACCATATTTATCAAGTCTCGTCACGTCGCAGTCAATCAGTGCCTTTTATCTCTTCAGCCAAGGGCTTGACGCCGTTAGATCCAGGAGTTCCTTCTAGGCGTCTTGAATTCACTAAACATCCATGACTTCACAGAGCATAGTAAACAAATTTGGCTAGTGGTGCTGGCAATCGTTCAGAAATGATTCGGACTGGTTGTTATAAATGACACTGTTATAAATGCTTTGTTATAAATGACACTTCAAATGCACACTTATGCTATGATGAAAGACGATTCATGGTGCTACCATCTGCCATAAGTCTCATCGACACTATGGGAGATATGCCAACTTTTTAAACCGATGTTACTGAGCACATGGACAAGTAATGTGCGCTCTTAGTGTGCCTTGCACACCTGCAGAAAAAACAAGTGAACCAGGTATCCCCCATCAGTGGGACACCGCCCCAGCCACGACAAGTTCTAAGCTCCCAACCGGTCTCCCAGCATGTGTGGTAGTTTAGTGCATGTTAGTGTAAGTGTGTGAGGATAGGACAAGGAAGAGGGAAGAAAGATCGTAGGCCATCCATGGCCCATTTGTTAAGGTACTGCTCCAGCTGTTGATAAAAGAAACCACAGAAAACTACCTATCAGAGAAGTCAGCCACAAGAATTCTCTTCCAGATCACAACTGAATTTGACCTAGCTATCTTGTTAGAGTCAAAAATCCTGTCACCAGACATGAACTTAGGAATTCCTGGTCAGAAGCACTGTAGTGTCATCAGTTAATGCTCTAAGCCACCTCTCTCTCTTTCACAATGAAAGAAAAGGAACTTTCTTAAGACTGGTGACCAGCAATAAATTTTGCTTCCTATTTGAGAGCCCACAGAAAGAGGCAGTCAATGTAGTGAACTCTTATGGTCAGTTCATGCACCAAGAAGTCATGATCAAGGCTTACTGCCAAAAAGGAAAAGGCAACCGTTTTCTGGGATAGAAATGGAATTTTGCTAATAACTGGCTTTCTCCTATAAAGACAGTAAACAATGGTACCTTCTGCAAAACACTCAGAAAACTGCGACACAAAAATTCAACAAAGGCAGCCAGGAATCAAGCTCTGAAAGTGCTTCTGACAATGTAAGACTGCAAGACACAAAATACAATGGCAATAATGGGATTTACAAAGCTTTTTTACTCTACATATTCATGAGACTTGGCTCCATCAGGCTACCTAATGTTCAACAAACAACAACCGGGCCTCATGCAGTTGACAATTTTCATCTACCAAAGAAATACAAAAGACAGACCAGACCTCAAATGCACTTCTCCAAAGGAATTGTTTGCTACACTCTTTAGGAAACATCCCAAGAAATGGGAGATCAGTTAGACTGATAGGTTTATTGTTAGGTTTAAGTTATTTATTTTCTTTATTTATTTATTCATTCATTCATTAATTTTTCATTTATTTAATTAATTGCAAATCAGCAGTTAGTAGGAGCTCACAATTACATAGATATAAGTTACTGTTATTAATAAAGATAAAAATTTAAAACCCTGTGGAACACCCAAGTCAACTTTTGTCTGCAAATATAAAAAGTACAATGTTGACATTTTGAGTTCCACAAATAAGATAATCACTTTTGTAAGTGTTTCAAGAAGAATAATAACTGCAGGGCCCATAAGTACAAACTGGCAGCTGATTGTGAAAAGAACTTTAAGGCAGCTCCACACATTCAGTGTGCGGTGAATAGCAAGTGACCACTCGCCAAATCCCCTGTAGTGTGGGTGGGTTGCTTGCTGTTTGCAGAGCGACGAATGTTGGGTGCTCACCCTATTCACCATGTGTTGGTCTTCTGGACATACCAAAGGAAGCAAACATTCGTGGAGCACATCAGATGCTCAGAACTGAGAGAGCAATAGTTTCTTATTTGGTGAATGTTGAATGCATGAGAACAGTTAGCTGATTGTGTAGGTAAATTCTTTTACACACATCATACATACAATATCCAACACACACTTTCGTTTCGGTATTACAATCCCTAAAAATATAAATATATTTTATTCAAACTTTGAATGTTTTGAAATTTCAGATATTATTAAGTAGGTTAAGAAAGTATAGAAGCAGTAAAACAACAAAATATCAACTTAAGATCGCAGCAACCAAGGGTAAAATCCGAAAAATAACTACACTTATGGGTGAAATAGTTGGTCATAGAATCCCAGGCATTCAGGTGTAAAGAGAAAGAAAGAACCTTTAAAGCATGCAGAAAAATCAAGTAATAATACGAACCAATCAAAATGTAGGACTCCATTGCAAATTAATATCTCTAAGGGCAGTCAGGTTGTTCCTTAAATGGATAATAGTCTTGTTACCATTCATGATTAATTTTAGCTTAGTACTAACCTCTGTGCTGCTTGCTTGTGACAGTACTTTTCGTTTCCTTCCAGCTGATCCGTATGAAGGTGAACCACATACAGACTGATCATCAGATGCAACCACTTTCACGCCCTTCTTCCTACTTCTTGGCTGGTTTTGTTCTGATGGATCATTTGCTTTGCTGGGAGTCCTGTTTTCAGACTGTAGAATAGTTCTTCTCTGTCTAGCCAAGTATGGACTCGTAGGAGTTGAATTTACATTTTTATCAGATTTTACCTTGGTAGTGGGTGTCTGTTCCTCCTTAGAAACCAAAGGCACATTTGGTGCTGCAGATTTTTTTGAACGGCTTCTCTCATTAGTTCCTATAATTTCAACTTCACCACTTTCCAGAGATGCATCACTCTCTCTCTTCAAAGGAACTCTTGGTGATGCAGATTTCTTTGAACGGCTTCTTTTGTTTGTTTCTAAAATTTCAACAGTATGACTTTGCAAAGATGCACCAGTTTCCTTCTCTAAGGGAACACCCTTTTTCATTATTCTCTTTGAACGGCCTCTTTTATCTGCCTCCACAATTTCAATTTCACTGCTTTCCAAAGACGACGCACAAGTTTCTCTCTCTGAAGAAACACTTGGAGTGACAGATCTTTTTGAGCTGCCTCTCCTGTTTGTTTCCACAATTTCAACTTCACTACTTTCCAAAGAAGGCACATGATTTCTTCTCTGTTTTCTTGGAGTATCACAAATATCAGATCCTTGTAACCTCTGAACTTGGGTCGTACTAATTGCAACATTCAATTCTTTGTCTAAACCAAAAGCTTTCTTTGCAGATCTTTTTGCCCTACCTTTCTTGCCTGAATCTATAATTTCATCCTGTTCACTACTTGAAACTGCAGCACTCGTTTTCCTCTCTTTTGTTGGAGTATCACATATGTCAGAATCTTGCGTTCTTTTGTTGCGTACCACAGGCTTCGATTCCACCTCAACACTTGATGCCCTAGAAGCTACACTTCGTTTTGGTCTTCCCCTCTTTCTGACATCAAGTTTATCACAAGGGGATACATTGTTTTCTGTTTGTTTCTCTGAAGAATAGTCTTTAGGTTTTTCAGATATTATCTCAACTTCAGAACTCGATGTGCTATTTGTTTTGGATCGGTTTGACCGGTTAAAAGGAATAGTGCTATTTTTCTCATCTTTGCCCTGAACTCTGCTTTCTGTTTGTTGGCTTCCTGAAGAAAATACTCTTTTCCCAGGCTTTACCTCCACATCTGAACCAGAAGCACTGTTCGGTGTAGCTGTTCGCCTTGGTCTACCTCTTTTTCCAACACTCACACTTTTGTCCTTGATACTGGATGAACTCACATCTTTATTTTCCTGTGTGTCAACATCAGCATTACTTTCATGAGGTATCTTACCAAGTGCAGGTTTTGAAACTGACTTAGCCCCAGACGCAAGCATATCAACAGCTTTTGTTGATCGTTTAGGTCTACCTCTTTTATTTTGAATGACTTCTTCGTTTTGAAGACTTCCACGCAAAGGACTAACTTCCTGCTTTGGATCATTTGACTTGTCAGGAACGTTACTAGGTTTCCTTCTGCTGCGAGTTGTACCTTTCTCTGCTTTTGGTTCCACACTTGAAGATGGCACATTACCTCCCTTTCTAGATTCATCAACTGCATTTTTAACATCTTGGTCACTATCAGACAAGGGCAAGACTGTTCTCCGTCTTTTGGAAGAACTAAGACCAACTGATGTTTCTGCTCTTCTGTCAGAAGAACAACTCTCTGGGCTTGATGCAGTATTAAGCCCTACTGTTTTTGATTTATTTACATCTATGGATCGCTTAGCTTTCACACCTTTTTTCACAGTTGTTTTTTCATCTTCACTTTGAGGAGGTGACAGTGAATGTACATGAATGTTTCTCGGTTTGTCTGGACTTAAATTCAAATGTTCACTCTTTTTTTGTTTCACATTATTTTCTAGTTTAGACTCTGAATTCACACAAGATTCAGTATTCATTTTTGTGGATAGTTTTGAGTTTTCTTTTCTATTTTGATCTTCCTTTGCAATGTTCTCTTCCTTAAGAGGAGAAGAAACATGCTTCTTAGTTTGTTTACTTGAGCCAGGGGAAACTTTAGATTGCTCCTTCAGGTCACCTTTCTTTGCTTTCTGAATTGGAGCAAGGAGCCCATCCCCTGAACTTTCTCTTGCTTTCCAAGTTGGCTTGCGTTGTCTTGATGGTCTCCCTGTCTCATTTTCCTCGTTTGCTTTGTTCTCCTCATTTTTGTCCTCCTTTTCAGCACTCTCATCTTTAGAGTTATTTGGCTCCAAATATTCTGTAATTTTTTTATTTTTATCACTCCCTTTGGCTGTCATAGCTTTCTTTTTACCAGCAGTTTTCTTTAGACTGTTTTTGTCTTTTGGCAATTTACCCCGTTTCGTTGATTCAATATCTGGTTGTCCTTTGCCATCAGAACTGGTGTCCCCAGAACCAGATGCAACCGTTGATTTTATCAATTCCAAACCCTTTGCCATTAGAATGCCCTTTTTAACCGGAATGCTACGAGTTCGTTTCTGAATAACAGGACTTGACACATCATTGGACGTCGATGGCTTCTCATCATCAGAAGCATACCCATAGACTTCTTGACCTACTTGCCTCAAATCCTGGGAGGATGGAAGGATTAGATCTAAACTTTCAATCGCAGGAGAAGCAATAGCACCAGCAGTGTCAGCTTGCAATGGTTCTTCAGCTGAGGTTTCTTCTGCAACTTCCCTTTTCTTCTCCTGAGTTTTTTCCAGCTGCCCACTTTCCTCGACACTTTCTTTGGCATTCTCAGTATTGATCGGTGCCACAAGATCATCCATGCACTGAGTAGGAGCTTCATGAATTGAACTGTAGCTTGAAGATCTACTTAAAGATTTGTTTGCTTTATCATCAGCTGCATCAGAATCGTCCACATCAGCCAGTGCAGTAGATGTGTACAGCTGAGTGGCAGCTTCAAAGAAAGAGTCATTAAGTGCACTTTCATCCTCCTTTCTGCTAGCATCACAAGAATTTTCTTTAGAGCTTGCTTTTTCCTCATTGTTCTTAGCAATTTGCAAGGCCGGTTCTGGGACCACTTCCATACCCAAGCTAGAAGAATTCAACTTTCCTGATGGGCTTGCTCCTGGAGATGTTACATCATGCATATGACTTGGTCTAGAAATAATTTGGGTTGGTGCAGAGAAAATCGAATCATCACTGTCATCCAATGGATGAATTTGAGGACTATTTGGAAACTTTGTTTCAGAAGAACTACCTTCTTGATTGGTATTTTTTCCACATTCAGACATATGCTTTTCATTTTCTTCTGTTGGAGTATCATTTAATGGTTTTGGTTCTCCACTTGGTTCCTTTGAAGATGAACTTCCTACACTTCCAGGTTCCACAACCTTCGTTGCATCAGCAAAAATAGTTTTATTCTCGCTTTTTGAGGTGGAACCTTCTTGTTTGGGATGATCCTCTGTAGAAACTTTTCTCTTAATGCTTTGGTGTGTGTCACTGTCATCTGCAAACATTACACTCTTCTTCTTTGCAGGCGTTGATGTCGTAAAAGTCACTGGGGCTTCACTTTCTGAATGAAACACCTGTGTTTCTGCATCATAGATTGAATCATCTTTATTTGTTTCTGAATCAAAGACAACGGCTTTTTGTTTCTGGTCAGGTTGCTTCTCAATTCCTGATGATTTTAAAGAGTCCTCATGTAAATTTTCAGAATGAATTAGTAGTTGAGTTGGTGCTTCAAAAATAGAATCATTCTCACTACACCCTTCTAAACTAGACCCAGTCGATCTATTCTGTTCAGCATGAGGTTCAACATCCTTCTCTGATGAAACATTACTTTCTTTCCTTTTTACTTGAAGAACTTGAGTAGGGGCAGTGAAAATAAAATCATCTGCTTCTTTTACTTTGTCATCTGCTTCTTTTACTTTGTCATCTGTTTCCAATTTTTCTTCTTTTTCTTGTTCATCTTTCCCACTCGTTTTCAACATATCTGGAGAGACACTACTGCATGTTGGTTTTCCTCTTTCAGCTCCTGGTGAAGGTCTAGAATTTGTGTGTTCAGGTTCAGTATGAACAATTTGTGTAGGTGCATTAAAAAAGGAACTCTCATCATCAGTAGTGGAATCTGAATCGACCACGTCATCTTTTCCACTTGTATTCAATTTTCCTTCACGTGCACAAGGAACTTGCTCTTTGACTTCCAGTTTAGCACCAGAGGAATTTTCTCCATCTTCCGGCTGAATAGCTTGAGCTGGGGCATCACGAATACTTTCACTGTTGCACTCTTCGTCTCTAGATTCCTCATTTGTTTCTATGATGTTACAAGGCTCATTCCTTTCAGGAGGCAAATTAGTTTCTTGTCTTTCGGTTGTATCAACCAATGGAGTTTTAAATACTTCTAAGGCTTGATTTTCAGGTTGAAGAACTTGTGTAGCTGCATTAAAAAAGGAATCATCTTCTTCACTCCCTAGATCCGAATTCAAATTCACAGTCTCTATTCTCTCTCCTGGCTTCTCCTCGTCGACTGGAAGGATAACTTCTGCAGTCTTTTTCTGTTCTTTATCAGCTAATAAGGGCTGCTTGAATACATGTTCATTTCTATTTTCTTCACCAAGCTCCTTCATCACCATTTTAGATGTACTGCCTTCGTCACTTGTTTCAACAGAATCTGAGATATGGGTCTCCCCTTGACGGACCTCTTTCTCTAAAGAACTCTCCTCTTCATTGTTTTCCTCACCTTCTTCCTGAATCTTTTTCTCTTCTGGAACCACAATCTGATTAGCTGCTCTTGAAATATCATCCTCAATGTCTACTGACAAACATGGTAACTCTGTCGCTTTTGCGGTGCTTTGCTGTCCAGTGTTATCCACAGAGTCTTCTGTTGTCTTACTAACAACACTGCTGTCATCTGCTACTTGATTTGTTTCTTCTGGCTGCCCGTTCTCCATCGTTCCTTTAAGTTCACTAGTTCTTTCCATATCACTCGACTCAAGCAAGCTCTCATCTCTCTTTTGGGTCATGGCAAAAAACACATCCTCTGGATCAGTTTCATCACCATCGCTAGAGTGATTTACCTCTGCTGTAGACTCCTTAACATCGCTTTCACAAATACTAACTTCAGAGCCACCAGTAGGAGCTGCATCCGATGTATTTGGTGCACCTGCAGTGGAAGACTCTTTGTTTTCATTCCCTGCAGGGTGCAAGCCCTCATCAAGGTTACCTTCTGGCACTCCTGGGTCTTGCACTATCTTCACACATGGTTCAATATATCCGAGCTGACATTGTGTCTCCATTTCGAAAATTGTTGGCGACTCTTCTCTACTACTAGAAGACTCCTTGGATTCTCTCGACTTCATCTGAACAGGTGTGTCTGGGATTACTTCATCTGCAAAAGAAAATGCATAATTATTTGATTTGACTTCTGAAGATGCAGTTCACACTAATTATATTAAACATCAACATAAAATTATGGGGCATATATGAAGCTCAAGTCTAAACTATGAGGAAGAAAGAGAAAATACAACACCTTACAGGCACAAAACTGAATTCGATTCATATAACAAGCTTGATTGATGAGCCAAATATCATAGAATTTAACAAAATAATGAGAAAGAATAGAATGAAAGTAAACATTCAATTAAAAATAATAAACAACAAAATTTAAGAAACCACAAATAAAATTAATAGATTGTTGTATAACACTAATAAAAAACAACACCAGTAAATAGAGGAAAGCAAGTTTAAAAATATAAAAGGAAATTTATATTTGGATAACAAAATGAAACAAGAATAGTGAGCACTAAGCAGTTTACTTAAAGAGTCAAAGATTAACGACGACTTACAACATTTTTCAAGTTTGCTACAAAAAGTAAACGCCAGTTTAAAAACAGATAGTTTTCAAATCACAGAGAAAAGAAAGGCAAAAAAATATCCCTTGTATACCAGTGGGGAAGTCCAACAAATAAAAAGAATCAAAACAGATAAAAATGCTTAACATTTAGAACAAAATAGTATTTGCAAAACATGCGGAGGAAGTGTGTGTGTTCTGAAGAGCTTGGCTATTATGCTACATTTTCATTCAATTAAGTTAATTCTGCAAACAGCAATATAAATTGTTACATTTTATGTAAGTACTGTGTTGCTGGACAAATGATGGTGAATGGTGTTCTTTACTTGATGGCAAAGGATGTTGAACTGAACTCTTTATCTCCTTCTTTCTGAGAACAAACTATGTGGAATAGGACTATCTAGAACCAAACCCTTCAATTATATTCAGTCTGAGGGGGTAACATATGTAACTGCTCAATTAGTCTTCTTTGATTGGACCACAGCTGAGGTTAGCAATTAACCAGCCCTTCAATGCAGAGCCTAGGCTGGGCAAGGCAGCATTCCAACAAGAGAAAAGGGCTGTGTAAGGGAAAGGGACTATGTGTATCAGGGCAGTAGGAGATAGCTAAGTGCACTGTCATGACAACCGTTCATCAACATGCAGCATCCTGCTGCCCAGAGGAAAATCTCAAACCTCTAGAATCACTTACCATCAGATTCCTGGATCACTGCAAATGGTTTATTTTCTTGTTCCTCAGGGATAATAAAATACTCTGCTGACAAATCACCCAAGAGGATTTGTGATTTGTCAAGGAGTTGATAGCGAATGTGAGGTTTCAGGATTGTCTGAAACAAAATTATTTGAAATGAAAAATCATTCTTCCAAACTAATAGACAAGTTTAAAACAAACTAACAAATAAATCCTTTTCTTTCAAGTCTTATTTAAGTTTCCGGAATCAACTGCCTTATTCTACCATTATAATTAGGGAATGGAATTAAAAAAATGTACATATATATATAAAATATATATATATATATATATATATATATATATATATATATATATATATATATATATATATATATATATACATGTACATATATATGTTTTTTTTCTATAATATGTAAGAAAAAATAGAAAATACGCGAAATAAAAATTCACTATTATGTTTAAAATTCCATTCTTCAAGCGTTTTCCAAGCACAGTACGTAGCCAGCAAGATAACAAATGCATAACATAACGAATTTTTATTTCGCATATTTTCTATTTTTTCTTGCATATTATAGAAAAAAATAAATATATATGTACATATTTTACTTTTTTTTTTACAAGGATTCAGAAATTCTGAAAGGAAGTTCTACAACTACAGAAGCAATTATTCACCAGGTCATCTGAAATAGATAGTACTTTCGTACAATATACAATGTGGTTTTCGAGGAGCCGGCGCTCAAGTGAATAGTACCGTGTAGCCTGTGACAGAAAGAGGGAGATAAGGAGGGCAGACACCCCCCTCCCCAACTCCAGAAAAGCGATAAGACAATGATCTGAAAAAATTTGTTTTATAAAGTTTCACACGGGATCTATGAAACAGGAGTAAGCATATGGTTGAAACCTCTTCTGCTTCACATACATCTGCTCATTCTTGATCCTGAATACATTGCTTCCAAGAATCAGAACATGGCAAGGGGAAGGGGTAAGTTTGACAATTAATACCGAAGGTCCGGCGTTAATACAAGCGCACTGCATGGCTTTGTAAGTATTTCAGTAACAAAGTTAGTTATCAAGTAACATATTTCAAACTCACATGTGAAATGTTCCATTTTCAACTTATTAATATATTAAAATGTAGCAATAAATAAAATATGTAAAAATATGTAATTACACCAGAAATGTAAAAATACAAATGGTTCCCATTCATTCAGAATTCCATGTTAAGTCTAAAAAATATTAGTGAATGCAGGTATCTTGTCCCTGTAATAACATGTATTTATATAAAAATCCGTTCCCTAGTTATAATATTCTCATAAGCCCCTGGATATGGAATTTCACCATCACTGAAATCTGAAAGCTCCAAAAATGTTTAATAGGCCTTAAATCCATATTCCAAAACTTACATTCTTTTTTTTTATTATCATCAAGTTTAGAACCATTTAATAAATTTCATAAAAAAATTTAAAAGAAATGCTTTTCACAAGTCAGTATTATCCCTATGAACATTTAATAACAGTTTTCTGCCTAAGTGAAAAAATTTATTCTAATAACGACACTGGCACGCTACAGAAATTTTTTCCCCTCACTTCACAACACCTATTTCCAAAAAGTGGCAACTAGAACTGCACTACTGCAACCTCTAGAAAAAAAGAAACCAGAAGTCTCTAAATGTCAAAATTTTAAACAAATTTCCCACCTGTTTGAAAGTTTTTAAATACACCAGGATAGTATATATTTTAGAAATTGGGCTGTGGTTTCACCAAGCCTAATCATAGATACTCTATATCATTCAATACAGTACCAGTTTACTTTAGACCATTTCTCTATATTTAGACAATACACACTTTTTTAAATTAGGCTTAATTTTTGTATTTTAGATATTTTGTTCAGGTTCAAAACAGGCCATGCCTAATACGAGTATAATTATATTGGTATAATTATGTTAAAATTTTTATCATCTGTAACATATAAATAAAAAAGATTGTCTTCTAACCTTCATGTACATTTGTGCATGTAAAACAAGGTTTCAGAGTAAATTAATAACTTTATGAAGGAAAGAGTAAAATTTTTCAGGAGAGCTCACATTAAGTCTCATGATATTGCATATTTATAAATTACTGAAATAAATTTCCAATTGAATAGAGTGAATCAATGAGAACAAAGACAACAAAAGGGCCATCTCTGAAATGGCCACCAGGGATTCAAAATTTCTCCACGGTTTAAACATTTTCTCCTTCAGCAAAGGAATTTATCACCAATTGCATCTGAATTCATTATACTGATGGCATGAATTACTTTTATCCAACAACGAAAACTGTCACAATTAGATGTATTTAATCTATGGAAATAAAATACACTGATTTTCTATTAGGATACACCATCGCAATTACCAAGGCCCGGAAGTTTATGGAAAATCACATTTTTAATTTTGAACTTTATCAAATGTCCACAAAACACAAATGAACAGAAATTTGGTAATTTTATACAGCATATTACTATTTTTATAGAGCATATTTACTATTTTTTGTGTTAATGCATCATATTTCCATTATATTGAAGTTATTATTCATATTTTATTGCTTTTTTTGTTCCTAATGTGGCATATTTCCCTTGAAATTTCAATAAATATGCACATTTGCTTCCTAAAGTTGAAGAGTGTACTTCACCAAATGTAAATTGAATGCTATTGAGAAATCGTGGGAAGTCTTTCGTTTATTGCAATAGTCAAATGTCTGGACATCTTTTAGATGATATCATGGTGCTGGTACCATGGATGGAAATGATTTGTTCAATTATGAACGATGTGATAATTTATCTTTGATAAAGAATTTGTGGCAGTGAAATTGACACTTCAACAATAATACAGACAAAATCATTATATTTTACTGTAAAAATTATCACTGGAATACTATTTAGAGACAAAAATGCAAAATTAATTGTTTAAATATGTTACTACAGAAAGTGTAACTCATTTCTCTGTTAATTCATAAATAAATTGTAAATTCATGACTGTAAATCCGTTAATAAATAAATATATTCAATCATGAATACTAATATTGTGAAAATTTTCACTGGCATTTCTTTGGGCTAAATATGTTACCAGGTAGTACGAAATGAATGAATCAGTTTAAAAGCAGCTATCTTGATTGTATTCTAACATTTGAATAACAATCACATCATATTCCTCGAAAACCATCCTACAAATTGAAAATGGCACATTATCTGTGATACTGACAAAAACTAAAATGTTTGAAACTTCCTTTCTTTCTGAAGTCATAGGCTTCCGCGGCCAGAGTCGTGTAAATGATCTTGGCTGTCCAGGTGGCATACGTCGAAGGCTGTGTTGCCGACGTTTGACCATCTTGTCGTGGTCTTCCTCAGGGCTGTTGTGCACAGGAGTGGTAGGCGCTCGGGATTATATCTCGCTCAGCCAATCACATTGGCCCCCATTGCTATTTAATCCCGAGCGCCTACCACACCTGCACACAACAGCCCTGAGGAAGACCACGACAAGATGGTTGAAACGTCGGCAACACAGCCTTCGACACAGTGTCACCTGGACAGCCAAGATCATTTACTTCCTTTCTTTCTGTTCAATCTTGTCACTGTTCTCCTGAAGTTCCTCATAAAACTCCTCCTCCCTATCTTGAGCATTCTCTCTTGCCATACACTCCAATTATTGATGGCTTCCATGGCCGTGGTCAGTATCTACTTGGCTGTCCAGAAGACGCCACATCCTAGACACAGATGCCAAGATTTTGGCCGTCATGCTGCAACCTTCCACAGGGTGCAGCCAAGTAGATACTCCTGTTACTGCTGTTTCGTATGATTTAGTTATCAGTTTTCCAATTAATTCAGCACTTATTTGATCGTAGTTGCTACTCCTGAAACTGATTTCTCATTGCTTTCTACTCTGAAGTAGTGTATTAGTATTTATTGATTTAGTTCTTTTTCCTTTTTAATCTCTACGATTGACATTTGTCCTCATCATAAGCTCCCAATCTCACTCACTTTCTTTTTTTGGTCAATTCCCTTGCTTCCAGTATGTTCCACAGTTGTTACTTTTTATTTTGATAAGTTTTTTCGTAATAATGTTCCATAAGCACATACTGGTGTCAAACATGGAGTAATCCTCAATTAACAGTCATCATCAGTCATATCAAGTCATTGCTGTTTAATCTTTCAGTCAGGGGCTCGGCGCTGTTAGATTCCCAGACCTATCCAGGAACCTGCAGTCTCGAGTTGCTTAACCTCTACAACTCATGGAATGCAATTAAGCAATATTTGGCTAGTGATGCTGGCAATTGTAAAACACACATCATAACTAAGAAACATTACGATAATTCTACAAGTTCAGAGAGAAAGCCAGTCAGAATCAATAAATTGGATGAGAAATAAAATTCAAAAGAAAAATTTGTTTTAGAATCTATTGGCAAGAATAGTCGACATATGGAGGAAAAAACAAGAAAGATTTTGAAGTACATCTGAGTCAGAGGGCGGGCATAGAGAGAATCTGGGGTTACAGTGTTTGGGTAGCATGTAAATGGACTTTGAAAAATGAATTCAGCAAGGGTGAGTTGCAAGAGTGATCCAACATTAATTTTAAGAAGTTGCTGAGATCAAAATTATTAATCAAAAAATGTTACTGATATAACAAATTTGTAAATATTAATGTTGTGAATAGAAGCACATTTACAGTAAGAGTCAAGGACAAATCAATAAATGCTTCCATCTGAAAGCCAAAGGTGGCCCACCAGATTAAGATGGTGAAGTCCCATTTCACCTATTTTTTGCTTGATTTCCTAAATTGCTTAATACAGTGAATTCAATTTCTCATGCTTCTGAAATGCATACTTTCCATCACTTTCATTTCCACCAGGACCTTAAAGTTGGCTTTTGATTGATTAGTGATTCCAGACGTGTCATCTCCTAAGGTCGTTAGTCGCATAAGTGTAATTAAGGTTTTATTGTGGAAGGTGGCAGTGATCTTCCCTGCCGGATGGCGAGATCCGGCACTGACCTACACATTAGCACATGGGGTTTTCCCCAACCAGGCATCTCCCACCAGTGGGGCACCACCCCAGTTGGGACAAGCACAAACCTCCTGGCCTGTGTCCCGGCACGTATGGTAGTGTAGTGTGTGTAAGTATAGAGCGATTTTCCTAAGGATGAGCCAAAGTGACAGCTAGTGCTGGCAACATAACTGAAGGTTCTTTGGTCGTTGAGCCCTTGAGCCTATTAGACTCCCTTCCCGCATTCATTCGCTTGCAGTTGGCTAACTTGTAAATGGCTTTGACACTTCCTTTTGTGGAGCCCTCATCCGACAAAAATATAGTGCTCTGCGAGAAATAATTGATATTAGGAAGTGCAGTGTAACGTGCTCTTCTGTAAAAATGTGTTTTTTCTTTATATATTACATTGAATTTACTTTTTGTGTGATAAATATTCTTTTTATTTTAAAACCGAGACTTGAATGCGAGATGCGTACTGGTGCATGTGTTTCAGGCTTAAAATCATATTTCTTTCTATTTACAATCGTGGTAGAATTCTTTTACTGATTGTGAGAGCATGTTAAGACATTTTCCACATACATAATTAAATTTAAATACTTCCCGGACTCGTGGACATGCATATTCCTCAGTGAAACTCTTAGACTTCTGCTTAGGGTGTTTTTACTGGAGCCATTAGGGGGCGTGACTGAACAGCTGTCATGACGGAGGGATACTTCTCTGAAATACATGTGATATTCACTTGTTTTCGTGAACTGTCACTTCGGCTCATCCTTAGGAAAATCGTTCTATATATGAGAGGGGTAAGGATAAGGCAAGGGAGAGAAAGGAAAGATCGCATTCAGTCCATGATCTGTTTATTAAGGAACTATTCCAACCTTCACCTGGTGTTGATTGGAGAAACCATGAAAAACTACCAATCAGATTAGCTGAAATGCTCCTCCACAAAGCAGCTGAATTCAACCTGGCTATCTAGCTAGTGCCAAAAATCCTGCCACCATCAGGACTCAAACCAGGAAACCTCCTGGTCAGAGCCACTGTAGTGACATCAACAGATGCCCTCAGCCATCTTTAAGTTGGCTGGGACTCCTGCTCTGCTAATGCTGAACTAAAGCCCCCACATACAAATCTTCATTGCAAGTGAATGGTTGCCAAGATAAAAACTCTGAAGTAGTATAAGGTGAGGATTCTGTGTTCATCGCTGATGACAGAGGAGAGAGATGGCTACACTGAATGCTGTCTCAAAAAATTGAATCCCTAGCTTTTCAACTCACAGCCTCATCACAAAAAAATTATATTCAGGTTTCGGGTAGGAAAGCACACAAAAAAAAGTACCAATGAACCAAATTACTAACGCAGCCAAAACAAATTTCTGGGCCTCACTTGCACAAGGCTACCTGATATTTCCTGAACAGCGATTGTGTGCATGCAAATGTGTGCAATTGTGTGCACTGCACATGACCAGTGCCCTTCTCACGTCTCGCTTACACTTTAACAGTCAACGAGTACAAGTACCAACTATATCAGCACATTTGGGCTGCCTGAACTGTTTATACTAATAGTTTGTTTTGGGTTTATAATCAATAACTTTGTTTCCTCAGCTTAACTATAGTGAAACTTTCCTAGAAGACAACAGCTCTTAAATTACCAACCCTCTAAATAGATTTTTCTCAGAACACTGACTCATATATTCAGCCAGTATTTCTATATGAATTCCTTAACTACTCTGTAAAGTCAAGGAGGTTAAGCAATTCGAAGTTCCTGGCTGGGAGACCAGCTCAGAACCCTGAAATCGAATGGCACCAAGTCCCTCACCTAAGTGATAAAAGGCAATGACTGACTGACTATGTTTAAGTCACCATGGATACTAGTTTGGGTGACCTTCTGGGAACCCTGAATATTCACGCTACTGAGACACTTGCCCATAGGGATAAAAGGCAATGTCACTGACTTGACTTGATGTAAGACTCAAAATATATGCTAAAGGAGAATGACTCCTCGTGTCCAATACCATAAGGGCTTGGGGATGCTGTTATGCAAGTAATTGAATTATATGAACATAAATATGTACATAAATGTATTATTTTTATTAAAAATAAAGTGAAACTTGAAAGAAAGATTGCAGTACCATGCAGAATCTTAGTAGTGACAGACATACCAACTTCAATATATATGCATTTTATTGTAATAAATATCAACTTCTTTCACAAGATATACTTTTCTTCTTTCTCTATCTCTATCATACACTCACCTTTCCAACTCTGGTTTTATTTTTACTGCCAAGATCATAAATTAGATGTGAAAAACGATCTTCTACTTCTATTACTGCATGTTCTTTTGATAGAGTCTGAAAATACAACAAAAGATTCTCAGTTTCCAATAACTTTAAAAAGTAACTATGCAATATGAATCAAAACACCAACAATCTTTCTTGGAGGGGGAAGACAAAAAGTAACAAACTATATCTCTGATACACACAATTAAAGATTTTATTCAAATCTTGCTTTGAAATTTCCCTGCTTTAATGTTTAAAAATATTATAAAAACATTGGAGTGGACATTTTCAGTCTTGCCGTAAACAATACACAACTGTTAAAATGAAAACTACTGTTATGCCACAATAATAAATCCACTATCACTAACAATGAGATGTGTATTTTGAACATAACTTCCTGAAATGTAAATTATCTGGTTAAGTGATACATTCCCAGTTCCTGCTAATAAAATATATGCCATGAAGAATGATTTATTTACCTCACTATAGGACATGTACCAACTAAATTATTTTCTGAATTTAAAGCATTAAATGAACAGAACAATTTCTGATTAAAGGATAGGCACATAAACAACCCAAATCTTGACATCAAAAAGCATAATTAAAAATGTGTTTTCCTTGCATTTCTCCACTGCTAACAATTAAATAAAATGACTAATAATATATGATAGAATGATAAAGTGTCAAAATTTTCTGGTGAATCAAATGCTCATTGCAAGTCTACAAAATGTTTACATTAGTAGATCTATGTCCCTATTTTCAAAAATATTTTAATTAAAATGCTTACCATATTATTGAAAACAACAGAACAGAATTCTGGGTCTCGACCAATACGATTGCTGCCACTGAATATTGGGTAGAGATTATCATTCACTTTGAGTTCTGCAACCTGCAAAGAAAATTGGATGACCACAATTAGCTTCATAACACAAGCTTTGTCTATTGTGCAAGGTGTAAAAGCAATTAATTGAACCCATGAATTAAACATTACACAACAGCAATTGTAAACATAATATCCTATATAACAATACAAAGCTCAATACAAACCTTCACTTTGTATTTATATGCCAGAGAGTCATTGAGCTCGTCGTTCTCCAGAACCTGAGTGCAATCCATTTTGCACTTGTCGAACACCACAACATCAATTGACTAACAAAAAATTCGAAAACCTTTTAACTAACGACAGTACACATCAACAAACAACCATTATTAAGGCGCTGACGCTCGGACCTGCGCTACACACTATCAGAGACAGGAGCGTTTAGCAGGCGTTTAGCGGGAAGCAGAGAAACGCGCTTGTACAGGACGGGATGAATCGATATGTATCATGTATGCTCGCTCCCATCACAGTCGAGTCCCGATTCAATTTATATCGATCCTAAGGAATAGATACGTCGATTTGGGGCGCCAAAAGTTTGAAACTTCCTTTAGTGTTCTGTGGTTTGAAATGCAAATTTAAACGAAACAGCTCCGCATCAATGTTTCATCCATGAGATAGGGATCGTCCTCTTGCCTCGGATTGTACTACAATTTATTTTCTTTGTATTACAATGAAATAGAAAATTCCGTGCGTTGTAAATGCGTTCTAAATCTTTAACTTTCCTCAAGCCAAGAAAATTAATTTTCAAACCCCTTGTTTAATGTTCATTTTTTGCAACGGCATTTATCGAATAGAAATGACTTGATTTTTTTCTAGGTTAAAATTCTCGAATAACATTTTCTTCTTTTGATTATTTTAATAAAATAGAACAAGAAATTAACAACAAATATGAACATCAGAACTCAAAAACATCAATAGATTACAACATTTAATCAGCTTACATCCAAAATCTTTCAAATTTTATGTTAAAATTGTTATAAAATGTCATCTAATTCAACTTCGTTCTTCATTGCCTTGAACTAACATTCAACTTAATTTTCTACAATAATAGCAGGATTAAGGATTATCCAAGAGCCCAAGAAGATGAAAACAGTCATACTAGTTCATTAACTTCAGTTCTTAAAATTTTCGTGTTTTATTATTAAATTTCCTCAGTTCTACAATCAGCATGATGGATAACAAAGTAGGTAAAACTGAAGTGCCTACAATAATAATATTAATAATATATTTGTCACATAAATGCAGCATAAGCCATGTATGACAAGTCAGGACATGTATATAATCATACAATGTACAATACAGGTATTTCTAAATATTAAATACAATACAGAAAATAAAATTCAATTCAATTTTCATTATAAATACAAATTAATTTCATAAATGGTAGGGTAAAACTAAAATTGAAACACAATAATAATAATAATAATAAAAAGGAAAGAAAAAATTGTCTTCATGATAATGATGCCTGGACTGGGTCCATCCTTTATATCCAACAATCAACTTGGGGGGCTTCAAATCATGCAACAGAAAATGCAAAAATTATTAGTACTAATTTATATTGGTGCTGATACGTGTTTATGATGTATATTATCTTTTGCATTTTTATTTTTGAATGTGTGAATTGAATTTAAGCTTTTAAATTTGCTAAGGAGTTTGTTCTATAGTGGAATGCCTTCAAAAAGGGTACTTTTTTGAAAGAATGAAGTTTCACAGTGTGGGAGATGCAGATTTCTTTTTTGTCTAGTATCATAGTTATGAACTTCAGTGCTTAGAGTAACAAGAGTCCTTGTTTTCCATAAGCATCTTCTTTGTGAAGATTAATATTTCAAATATGTATATGCATAGGAGTGGTAGGATTTGTAATTGTTTTAAAAGTGGTTTCAAGGACTCATGTTTGTGAGTGTTTGTCGTTGTTCTCATTATTCTGTTTTGGATGATAAAAGTGTGAAAAGTTTCTGGGGATTTTCCCCAGAATATGATTCTGTATTTTAGATATGAGTGAACATTTGGAAAATACACTGTTCGTAGTGTATTCAAGTTAGAATTTGACTTAAGGATGTAGATGGCATAGCATGACTTGGTAAGCTTGTTGTTTAAATCTGTGATGTGGGAGTTCCATTTTTGATCATCTTCAATAGTCAATCCAAGGAAAGTTGTTGTGGGGGCTATTCTTACAGGCATGTGATTTATTACCGGCATTTATTACCGGCGGGATTTATTACAGGCATGTGATTATACACGATTGAAATTGTATTTGTGACACAATAAATATTATTATTATTATTATTATTATTATTATTATTATTATTATTATTATTATTATTATTATTACCAATTGTGTTGGAGGCTTTTCTTTAGAGAGTGGATTCTTAAAGTTTAGGGAGACAGTTTTACTGGTGTTTATGATGAATTTATTTTCCTGGAACAATTTTACTAGTGCCTCTAGAACTGCTTGTGCTTCTCTTTGTACTGTGTTGTGTATCTGCTTTAATAATAATGTTTGTGTCATCTGCAAATAGGACCATTTTGCTCTTTTGTAGATCAAGTTTGGATAACAGTATGTGATGATCAATAATGTCAAATGCTTTTGATAAATCTAGAAATAAACTGATGGGGATTTTTTTGTGATCTAGAGCAACAAGTACGTCATTTAGAAAGGTGAAGATAGCAGTGTCTGTAGATTGACCACTTCTGAATCCATGTTGGGCCTCTGTCAACATGTTATTTGAATTGAGAAAATGTTTTAGTCTATCATTAAAAAGCTTTTCTAGAATTTTTGAAAATCCAGATAGTAAGGATATTGGTCTGTAATTCATGAGATCGTGGGTGTTGCCTTTTTTAAATAGTGGCTTAACTTTTGCTTTTTTGAGAACTTCTAGGGAGCTAGCTGTCATTAAGGAGTGATTACAAATGTGAGTGAACAGTGCTATTATATTTGTTGCCGAATGTTTAATGAATATGTCAGGGATTGTCCAGTTCTGTAGAGAATAGGTTTTTCATTTGATTTATGGTTTTCTGTATTTCTGCAGGTGATGTTTCAGAGATTTATATATGGAGTTTGCATTTGGTGATGTGTGTATATTTAACTGCATATTTGTATTATTTAAAGAATTGCAGTGAAGTAACTTTTCTCCAATTTCTGAGAAATGTCTATTGAATGTGTTTGTTATTTCCTGTGAATTGCACAGAACATTGTTTTTGTAGTTAAGTTCAATGTTTTTAGTGTTTCTGTTTTTAGAGTATTTTTGATAATGTTCCACATTGCTTTTGTTTTGTTTTGTGCTTTGACAGTATGTGACCAATCATTAACAGTTTGGCTTGTTTAATTACATTCTTCAAGATACTTTTGTATGTTTTGTAATAAGCAATGAAATCAGAACTACATTCATGGTGAAGGGTGGTTTCATGCATGTTTCATTTCCTTTCACATGATGTTTTGATTTCTTTCGTTATCCATGATTTGTGGTTTTTGCTTGTTGTTTTCTTCAGTGTCTGTGTGAAAACAGTGTTGAAATAACTTAGGAATATGTTTATGAATAAGTTGAATTTGGTATTTGTGAATGTTGCTTTGTATACCTCCTCTCAGTTTCCTGAACTTATTAGAAGTTAAATTTGTCTAAGTTTTCCTGAGAGAAATTTTTAGTTTCTCCACAAAGCGTTTTCTTAATAACTTTTGTGTCCATTTCAAGTTTGAGAATTTGTGCTGTATGGTCACTAAAGCCTGTGTTATATGTAACAACTGAATAGCTGCAATCATTTGTGTCTATTATTATTTGATCAATGGCGGAACTGCTTTTCTTAGATATTCTGGTAGGTTGATTTATAATAGTTTGTAAGTTGAAAGATTTAAGTACATTTTTTAATAGTTCCTCATAATTTGATTTTGATGAACAGTTTATGTTGAAATTACCCCTAATATAATTTTATAATTTCTGCGTCTTTTAAGTGTAACAAGAACAAATTCAAGATTTTTTTAGAAAACATTTGTGTTTCCTGTGGGGCTGTGGTACATACATAAAATCCATATTCATTGTTCTGGTAAATCTATGATAGATATTTCAAAGTCTTTATCTTTTAAGAGAGAGGAGTATTCTGTGATTGATACATAATGAATATTATTTTTAACAAATATGCAAGTACCACCACAAACATGATATGATATGCCTGTTTGCCTACATGAGCCACTAGCTAGGATGAAACCTGGAATGCTATCTAGTTGTTGTTGAGTTAACCAATTTACAAACATATTTTGGTTTTTTTTTAAGTGTAGATTATATTCACTATATTCAGATATATTCATTATTCGTTTATTTATTTAACATCGAAAACCATTAAAACTGTGTGTCTTCTTTAGGAAGAAAAGTTATCAATACTTATTGTTTTACTGGCCAGTTTTTTGATTTTCTCAATAAACATATTTCTGGATTGTTTATGTAAATCCAAAATTTTCTACTGAAAGTATCTTTCAAACGTGTGTGTAAGTATGGACATAGTTTTTCTCAATACATTTGATTGTATTTTGCTTGTAGGTCCTTCAATCAATTTTTGTTTTAAGTCCCCTCCCCTTTATAGTAACACTGTCCCAGTATATCAATGATTGTTAGTTAAAAGATCTTCTCCCATATTAAAGAAATGAGATGATTTGTCACAATGCTAATTTATTCTGGCAATATTTGAAGAGTCAACAAATAAAATTATATGAGTAATGCGTAAAATCTGTCTATAAAATATGAATTTCTGGAAATGAAATAGAAGGGGCAATAAAGAATGTTCTTAGAATTGCTTTAGAAGTGCCAGTAGGAATAATTCCTATAAATGAGATGTGAAAATAAGGGATAATTCCTGAATTGTTTGGTGCTTTACATCTTCAAACTGAGGAAGTTGAAGGTATACAAAGGTTTAGAGTTCATAGTACAGAGCTTTCACACATTTCATGTTTCTCACAGAGCTCTTTCAACTAGTGTAGTGCCAATAGATGAACTAGTGTCACTAGATCTTCCAATATACAAAAATAGAGTAAGCAATAAAATTCTTCCAAAAGAAAATATTAACAACTAGTAAAACCAACTTTAATTGATGTAAACTTATATCATAATTCATAATTAAAGATGCATGACAGTATATTAATCAATGCCATCTCTCGTCTACCCTTACAAAAGAGTTTTTAAATAAAATATTCGTTACAGCATAAAATAATGAAAAATTATGTATTCAAAATGTAACAAAAGTATATGCAATTCTTTATAAAATTCAAGTAAATTGTTGATTACTTTATTGTACAGCAATAATATAAGCATTTTTGGTTTAATATCTTCCTGATTTTGTGTCACAAACTGTTATGGAACAAACAGTGGCACACTAATGCTAGACAATCATCTATGAATGGCAGCACTATAATATTTTTCCTAGAATCAGTACTTTTATTTCAGTATAATAGTACATCCCTCCAGTGAAAAATATTTTGGGCATTTTGCCTTATTTGTACCTTTTCTGCCTTTTTTATCATTATTTTCCCTTTTCTCCCTCCTGGCACCAATCTCTATTAAACTAGAAACCTGAAAGTCTGGACAACATGAAGGCACAGTCATGTAGTGTCTTGCTGAGGATGTGGCAGCTCCAGTGTGAGGTACTGGGAGCGGTAGCTCAGTGCATCAACTGATGCCACTGCAGCGCCTCTGACCGGGAGGTCCTAGGTTCCAGTTCTGACGGCGGCAGGATTTTTGACACTAGCTTTTCAGCTAGGTCGAATTCAGTCGCTGCCTGGAGGAGAATTCTAGTGGCCAGCTGCTCTGATCGGTAGTTTTCCGCGGTTTCTCCCATCAACACCAGGCGAATGCCGGAGCAGTACCCTACCAAATGGGCCACGGACCACGCGCGATCTATCCTTCCTCTTCCTTGTCCTATCCTCTCCTCTTACACACACACACTAACATGCACTATACTACCACATATTCTGGGAGACCGGTCGGAAGCTTAGAGCTTATCCCGCTGGTGGGAGAATCCTAGTTAGGGGGAAACCCCACTAGCCGACGGTAGGTCGGCACCGGATCTCGCCATCCAGCGAGGGGAAAATCACCGCCATCTCCCGAGAAAGAAAACATGCACTAAACTAACGGGACTAATGACCGAAGCAGTTGACGTGCCCGGAAACACCAAAAAATCAATCAAGCAATCAATCAAGCAAGCAACTGCTAGAAGCTTGCAACCCTCCTTGCGAAGCTTAGAGGTTGTCCCGACTGGGGCGATGCCCCGCTGATGGGAGAGTCCTGGTTAGGGGGAAACCCCACTAGCCTGCCGGATCTCGCCATCCGGCAGGCGGAAATCACCACTATCTCCTGAGAAAAAAAACATGCACTACACTAACGGGACTAATGACCGAAGCAGTTGATGTGCCCGGAAAGACAAAAAAATCAATCAATCAATCCAGTGTGAGGTCATGTTAAAAATTTAAAAGGGAAAGGAAGACGACACCAATGAAGATTTCTGATAACTTTCATTAATGCTGACAGACTTATTCACACATAAGAAATCTTATCCTATGTTTGTGTATGGCTTCTGATCCCTTTTGAGGACAGAGCTGTCTGTACATGACACTCTTCTCAGTTCATTCTCGTTCTCTCTTCCCTTCTGGTGATTACACAAGTGCAAAGAACAAAATCTATAATTCCATTTTCACTGATACCATTTCAAGATTCAAAAGGGAGTCCACAATAGCGTTTTGTAGAGACAGCATCACAAGTAAAATAAATTGGTAGTCGTCATAATGGATGGTCATCATGTGCAATCAATATTACAAAGAAAAGGAAGTTCTACATGAGTGCTACTGTAAATTTTAGAGTTAAAAATTTAGGATAAAAATCTTAATCATTTTAATTATCAATTTCTTTACAATAGTTACTTTTAAATGGTAATTTTTCAACTGTTCTTGTGTTTGTACCCACCTACTTTAGCCAAAATAAATGGCTTTGTTGCATGCCTATTTTTGTAAAAATAAATGTTTTTTTGCCTGTCTATTTAAGGTCAAATAAATATCTGAACTTACAGGCTCTGATTATAATAATGTGAGGAAAAAGCATAGAAAGATCCCCCCCCCCACACACACACACACAAAAGAGGTGCATATGCCACCTGCAACACACATTCCATTCCAACCCACACAACCGTCTTACATAACTCAGAAACCATGCACCCTAGATGCTGAGAACCTATCTTCAGTGTCCTATATGAGACTAAAGTTGTTTCTTACATGTTACTGAGTGAATTTATATGTTTTACAGCATAAACATGTAGATTTAACTTCTCAAGTCACAATGGAAATGCAAACCAGTTTTATTCTTCCAAAACATTGTAATAATGTTTTGTTTCTTATTGGATGTTATTAGAAACCTGCTATTCAGCTGAGGCATTTAGTAGTGTTGGAGATAAAAAAATTCTAAGACTTGACAGTGAGCCAGGAATTATTTGAAGAACAAATTTGTAGATAAAAGAGGAAAAGAAAACCAAAATATTTCAAAACCTAACCTTTTCTAAAATAATATAGCCTCAGGGTCCTCCAACGTGATCTCTCCTGGGTTATGTGTAGCTTTTAGTCCCTCTAAATGACAGATTGAGACTAGTACTTATATTGGCCAAAATAACTAAATAAATACTTTAATTATATTTTCTTAACATTCTCAATAGTCATATACTTATCCCAAACAATCAACTACAGCTTTAATGCCAAATTAACTTGAAGTTAGAAAAGCAAGGACAATTAATTTAAATGAATTAAATGAAAACATTAACATTTTAATGCTCTATGAAAGCACTCCCAAAAAAATTATTACCATTAATTTGCAAATAGACACACCAACTTCTAATCTCTGACATTTTCTTCAATCATTCCTTAAAAACTAAAAGATTGTAAACATTTAGAAACAGAGTTTGAATTAATTGTACTACAGAAGAATTTAAAGAATTTTTCCACCATTTATCTGTTCCAAAAAGAATTTACTTCTTGAAGAAATGTACAAGTGTTGAGTGTCATGAGTACATTTTCAAATTCATTTGTTGTTAGGAGAATACAGATCAAGAACCAAACCAACTTGAAGTACAACGTATGCCAGTGATACTTTCATATCCAGATCTGTGCGAGTCAGGCTGTTCATTCAGGTTCGTATATATAAATTTAAGTAACATATTGATTTCAAGATCAAGATAATTTTTTTATTTGTTGAGAATAATAAACTATTTTCAAACCTTTGTTTAGTAACTAAATAATGTTTATTATTTTTTTTTTTTTGTTCAATTTTAATTTGATTTTTATTCACATTTAATAAAAAAATACAAGGCATTAAACCTAAACTGTAGCCCAAAACATTCAAACTGGTTTCAGTTGTGAGCATGAAACCAGAACCGTCATTTTCTTGATAGATAATTTTGCTTGAACTAAAACCAAATGAAATGGTTTTGATTTTGGTTTCAGGTTTTAAAACAACTTCATAATTTTGTGCAATTCATTGGGCTGGGTTCACTTTTTGAGAAGAGTGTAATAGTATAGACAACAAATGATTTAGTTAGGGGTTTTTGCCAGGTATTTCTACAAGATGAAATATTCTCTTTCATTTTACCACATGCCCCAGTTAGAAAAGGGACTATTTCTCAATAACTTTTCAAAATTATGCCAAAGAAATCCTGAAAAAACTGAACAAATTAGAGTCATGCGCTTTCATAATATTTAGTTCCAGGGTTGGGCAGTATTCAAATACTTGTATTTGAAATACTTATTTTAAATACATTTTGATTTTTGAAAAACTGTATTTGTGAGTTTTTTGTACATGTATTTTAGAGATGTATTTAAATGCCTAAAATAGGTGTATATAAAAAGAGAAATACTTCAAAAACATACTTCAAATACAGATGATGATATGCTTAGATATGATTAGTTATGTATATGTTTAGATCTGATTTTTTTTTTTTTATTGTCTTTTTTTTTTATTTTGTTGTTGTTGATTTTGATATATTGTTAGTGCACTAAAGTATTATGTTTGAAAACTTTGTTTCATTATTCTTGCATATTAATTCGAGTGAGGAAGCTGCGTCTCACTGCTGACAATTTTGTTTTGCATACAAAAGTGATAGATATCCCACACAGTTTTTCTAGGGGATCCCTAATTATTTTGCCCATAATGTTTAAATCTAATATTGTATGTTATATGTTGTGGGAAAAATAAAGAGTTTTTGACTTTTGAGATAACTAGGGTAGTTTCTGTTGTTTGATTCTGCTAGTGAATGAACCTCATTGAAACAAAAATAAAAGCCACTTTCAACTGTTGAATTTAAATTTTTCATTTTTAAATTATAAATCTAAATCATTAAAAATGTTGGACAATTATCCAATAACAAAAAATGCTTTTATTTTATAACACTAGTTTACATTCATCTGCGCCAGTTGAATGACCATGTTCCTTTGCAGCTTTTATACATTCCTCAAATAGGGGTTTATTGTCTGATGATTTGTTTGAAAAACAGGTCAGTTTAAAAGGAAATTTTTTTTTGCAATAAACTGTTGCAATAAAAAAGTAATAATAAAAATTATTGTATTCACTATATTTTGAGTATTTGAAGTATTTTAAATACATCTGTATTTAGATATTTAAAACTTAATATACTTTGAGTATGTATTTAAATACTTATTCACAAAGTATTTTGGCAAACTATTTAAATACTACATTTAAAGTATTTTACCCAATCCTGTTTAGTTCAAATAAAGTAAAATTGAAGAGAAAAAAAAATTAAAAATTGAGATTTTAGACATATTTTGGATGTGAGCATAAAAACATATAAAATAACATATAAATATTAATGCTCTCTTCATGTGGTGAATCAAAAATAAAACTGCAAATATTCTGAATGAGGTTTCTAACTCCTTGACAACCAGTCAAAAACTTTTTGTAGGTGTGATGACCCACTCAGTTTTACTGAGATACAATTTGTGTTACCCAATGGAGAAAAACATAACCAACTTTTCACTGCAAAAACTACTATTCAGGAAGTCAAAGAATATGTTATGGAAAATATACGATTACCATTTGGGTAAGTACTTAAACTGTTTTTTAAAATTTTATTATTCTGTAATAGAAACAACTTCAAGCTTTTGTACACATTGAGGATCTCCTTCTCAACATATTTAATTCAACGGGAGTTCCAAGTATTCACAACTTAGTTTTCCAGGAAATGAGAATAGTTCCTAAAAATTGTTCTCAGCAGGGATCATTGCTTAAAATCCTGGTAATAGTCGATTTCATTATTTGATCATCTTGATTTACTAATTTATTTTTGTCAAAAAACAACAAAACTTTAAATGAAGCTTTACATTATTTATATCTCGCTTATAATATTATTATTATTATTATTATTGTTGTTTTATTATTATTATTATTATTATTATTATTATTATTATTATTATTATTATTATTTTTTTATATTTTTAATAGTATTTTGAACCAGTGTTTAAAATTTTAGGTTTGGAACCCCAAAAAAATAGTTATATATTTATAATATAATTTAATAGTATATCCTGAGGTACCAGAATACCATTCTGTCATGTTCTGCCAGAAATCAAGCCCTGGTTTTAACAGTGCAGTTTTTAATAGTATAGAAACAGTTATGCAGCAGAAAACATTTTACTTAACTCTTAGACTTGGGTTGGAATTGATTTTAAGTGTTTAATGTCATTTGGCAATTAGTTGTAAAGTAATAAACATGTATTATAAGTGTATTTCTTCATTAACCCTTTAATACAGGCCATTGTGAGTCAATATGCTTCTTCACCTCTATTTCCGTAACCCCTACCTAGGTGTAAAGGAATTGTTTGTTATGATTACTGTTGCTACCATATTCATTGCTACGAGCAGCTGCAAACAGATGCATTCTTACACATATCTGGCAAACTTCTGGTAACAGTTTTGACATACAATACTCAAAATCTAATTGAGATATTGAAATGAATCAAAATGTATTTCGTAGAAAATGTTATAGGATAAAAAATAATGCTATTTATTTGAGTGAATTTCCTCATTATTTTGGAAATATTCAAAAAGAAAAACAAACAAACAGAAGGAGTGAACATTTAAATTTTAAGAGGTAGGAAAGGTAGAAGAAGTATTTTTCACAAAATTTTATGTCAAAAGTAATTTTTCTCTCTTTTTGAATCTCACATGTGTAAGAGAAGAGGAAGAGGACAAGAGAGAGATGGGTGAAAGAGAGAGACCTTTGATTTGACCTTTCTTTTACATTGAATAATCAAGGAACATTATGTGAAGTTATTGAATTGTGGCAGCTGTAGAATCTTTGAAAAAGGCCCTCACTTGAAACTTCGAGTTTAGAGCTGCAATTGTGTACTTTGGGGGTTTAGGGTATTTATTTATTCTTTATTTTCATAAATGAGATGTCCCACCAAGTAAGGGCTACTCCCATAACTTTTGAAAGGTTCACTCTCATAACGTCAATATTGAAATGGTGTCTTCTGTTCAACAACACAGAATCAGATAAGTCTTAATACCACAAAGGCCACCTTACTCAAAGGTGCCAAATGCAAAAGCTACTTAAGTTAAAATTACTAATCTCTAAAATTACTAAATCATATGTCAGAAAGTATAATTTTATCCTACTCAAATTACCAACAAAACATTAACAAATGATAGTACAAAATTGTATTCCTTGTTTTACGATCTACATAACCATTGCTACTAAGAAAAATACATAGTTCTATCTATAAAATAAAAGATGATTAATTTCTTGAAAGCTAAAAATATTACAAACAATATCTCTACAGTGTATTGCTTGTCCCATGATGCCACATTGTTGAGCAAAACCTGCATTTCAATATTATGAACCATTTAGAAGTTATGGAGATAGCCCATACTTGGTGGGACATTTGGCATGTTAACCTCATTATATTTACCAAATTTTACAGGAGAACAGTTCAAAAATGTTCCTGTCTTCTGAATGTAAGTGTATCTTCATGTCAACTTGATACTCAGTGATTCCTTCTTACTTTGTTGTTAATGTATTGGAAATAATCATACCTCTAGAAAGAGCAATTAAATTACAAGTGTGTGAGAAATGCTAAGTTAAAACTTGTTTTAATGAAGCAGTGTACAGGTGAGAATGTGATTGGTAATCATGTCATTGTGTACATTTCAAATGATGACATAATCAACCAAACAATGAATCTTCACAAAAAACATATTACAAGCATATGTATGAGTAATGTGCATTGAAAAAATAGACACTATGCTCTGTACTTCTAAAGTACAAGATTTTACAACTTGAGACCATTGATTTCCATTTTGATTAAAGAATCTACCAAATTAGTCAGTTATTGATGACATGCAATTTGTTTTCCAGAGATTTCACTCTGTCAACAACTTCTCCACAATTTGACTTCAGAGCTGAACACTTTGCTACTTCTCTTGGTGGTTTTGGCTTAGCGCCATTCACAGTATTAACTGTCAGGCCAGTAAGTTTCCATTAATAGAATTGTCACCAATAGAAGTCCTGGAAAAGAAACAGAACCTTATGAAGAATAACTTGTTGTTGATTTCTGAAAAACTAATTGAGTTGCCAAAAACTCCATGATGAGACTGTCCACAAAGAGTTCCCAGAGTTTCTTTTGGGAACTCTTTGTAGGTAACTCACTTATCAAACTTCCTTAAAAAGTGTTTGACAATATTAAACACACCAATTAGAACAAGTGCTTATTCTAAATTGAAAACACATAGATTCTGATAAATGATATTCATTGAATATCGTACCTAAAAAAAATCACTGTTCAAAGGGATGGTTATTAAAAATAGGTGTTCTCAGTTGTATTGTATTCCAAATACCATGTTGTATAATGAAGTAGAAAAAAAAAATTGATTGCATTGATGTGTACTTATACATTTTTAAGATATAGAAAGTACACAAAAGTATTTTTAATAGCATCTCATTAGTTATTTTATCTGATATATTTTTCTACTTTTCAGCTAATAATTTTATATTTGTTTAATTTTAAAATATTTGTATATAATTTCAGAATATGCAAATTCGATCCAATCATTTCACGAATGCAATTGAACTATTGGGAAGTTTCATTCTTTCTATTATTTTTATTATAATGATAATAGTTTATCGTATATATCAAATAATAGTTGGATTCCTGTGCACTTGAATGATCAACACAAAATCAAGAATGTTTGTTCTATTGTAAATTGCAAGAGCATTGTTATACTGGAAAAAATAAAAGTTTTACCTTCCAATCCTCACCTTCCAAAAAATAAATATACATATAATTAGAGGTGTATCTATGGTATGTCAGATGTGGCACGGGCCAAGGGCGCAACTCACAAGGGGCGCTGTTTGAAGAATACCCATTTAAATAAAAAACAACAACCCTAATTTGCCGGCCTGGGTAGCCGAGGTCATTAAGGCTGAAGAGCCGTTGCCTTGGCTCGAAGGGTCGCGGGTTCAAATTCCACCCCGGGCATGAATGTTTCTGTGCGTTTATATTCTCCTTATGTGTTTTCACACAGTTCCCCCTACAGTTAAAACTATCACAGTAGTCACTACATGACCAAGTTGTTAAAAAGCAACAACAAAACAAAAAAGCAAAATATATTCATGCACGCGCGCGCACACACACAACCCTCATATGAAGCATCATGACAGGGGCGCAAATTCTATGCTTTCCAATGGCACCTGAATTCCTAGATATGCATCTGTATTTAATATGAAAACATAAACAATTGTTCAATTAAATATGTGAAATGGTGTTATTTCTTTCTGAACCAATAAACATAATATTTTGAAAACATTTTTATTTTTAAATAGTTAGCAATTTTTCGACATAAATGGAAAAAAAATAAAATACTCTTCATTTATGTCAACATTTTGATATTACCCTCCTTCAGGGTTAAAAATATTAAACAAAAGTATGATGTATAGACAGTGAATCAATATTTCCGGTCCTGTGAAAGGGAGCTTCTGTTATGTATGTCCTGTAAATTGTAGTCATGTCAATTTCGACATTGTTTTGAAATTATCAAAGGAAGATTATACTATCAATACAAAGAGTCTAATGGAGGCTCAAGAGGACAGAAAGGAGTGACCAGATGTCAAGTATTAGCAGGGGCAGTTCGTTTTTTTGAATCTCTGACCTGAATAATTTTGAAAGGAAAATGGGATGCCAAGTAACCCATTTTTGTGATGATGACTAATCGGCATTAATTACCGTCAATAATTTTACATTTATCATAATGTATTCCATTGGGTTTGCATTAGTTTACAAAAAAGTACATGCGAGAAGATCATATGTTCATGTACCATGTAACGATCGTTTCACACACTATTGAAATCAAGAAGGAAGAGATTCAGTGGTGGTTCAATATATCTTCTTATATATAAATAAAAATGAATTCCAATAATAAATATAGAAACATGGATCTAAAATTGTCGGGAAACTAGATGCCTATGGTCGTTCTAAAGTAGGAAATTCACTAAGTATCCTCCATCAAAATGTGCAATATATTAATAATAAAACTGAATTATTGGAAATAGCCCTAGACGAAGAACGCCCACACATATTTGTAGTAACTGAACATGGCCTCAAACAAAATGAAATACCCAATTATGCTCTTAAAAATTATATTCTGAATACTAGTTATTGCCAAATGGCACATAAAGGTGGTGGTGTAGCGTTATACACTTTACAAGGGGGTATTCACAGCCAACCAGAATGTGTGCAAAATTTTGTTGTAGAAAAGGAATTTGAACTAGTTGCAGCAAGGATCTTCCCAGATACTAACCACAAGATTCTAGTGGTAGGGGTATATAGACCACCAAACTCAGACATTATAAATTTAGAAAAATTATTTATTATAAATTTATTATTTATTATAAATTTAGAAAAATTGTTAAATCATCTTTTCAGGAATACAGAACCAAAACTTATCATAATTGGAGACTTTAACATTAACGTAAAAGAAAATTGCCAAGCTACACGTTCCTTTCTAGATACCATTAAATCTTACGGCTTAAGGTGTACTGTAAAAGAAGCCACAAGAGTTATGTCACATTCCTCAACCACAATAGATAACATAATCACTAACGTCAAGGAAGAGATCTGTACAGTAAATGTTATAAACAAACATATATCAGATCACTATGCTCAAAGTATCAAAATTACTGGAACATCATTGAACACAAATACTAATATGAAACAACTAATAAGAATGATTTCAAAATCTAATATAGAAAACTTAAACAATGATTTACTGGCCCAGGATTGCTCATTTCTTTTTGAATTTCATGATTGTAATGAAAAATGGAATTGGTTTATCAATTTATTCATAACAATATTTCACAAAAATTGTCCTTTAAAGAATAAGACATACAACAATAAAAATAAAGTAAAAATAAAGCTATCACATAACACACAAGAAAAGAAAAAAAAATACTAAATACAAAGAGACAAAAAAAAAAACTGCTCATAGATAAAAACTAATAAAACAAAAAAACAACGAAGTTACAAAAAAAAAACATAACTAGTTCAATATATATGTATCCAACAGATGCCAAAGAAGTCACAGACATAGTAAGGAAGCTCAAAAATAAAAAATCATCAGGGTGGGATGAAATATCATCTGAATTATTTAAAAAATGTATCCACACAATTATCACGCCTTTAACACATTTAATCAATGAGTCACTTAATAATGGAATCTTTCCAGAAATACTTAAACTATCAATAATCAAACCTCTGTACAAAAAAGATGAAAAAAACTTAGTTTCAAATTAGAGGCCAATAGCTCTAACTCCCACATTCAGTAAAGTAATAGAAAAAGTTATGTTGAATAGAATTGTAAAATTTTTTGAGGCAAACAATATTCTCACAAGCCAACAACATGGTTTTAGAAAAGGTCTGTCAACTTTAACAGCACTTACAGAATTCAGCAACACAACAACCAGCCTACTAGATGAAGGGCACAAAGTAGCAGCTCTATTTATCGATATGTCCAAAGCTTTTGATAGTGTTAATCACATCGTACTATTAGACAAACTAGAAAGATACGGGATCGGAGGGTGGCTCTAGAACTGATGACTTCTTTTGTAGTTGGGCGTAAACAAAGTACAGAGACAACATTCACTACTGAGGGAAGAACAAAAAAAGTCAGATCAAATACCATAACAATGCAGGGAGGGGTACCACAGGGATCAATACTTGGTCCTCTTCTTTACATTGTTTATGTTAATAGTGTAAGACCACAGGAAGACACTAAATTAATTAAGTATGCAGATGATACCATGATAATATGTTGGCATAAATCAATGAATGAACTGAATAAAATCATTAGTAGCAGCCTACAACACATTAAAACACAATATCAGGATTTAGAACTAAACACAAATTTAAGCAAAACAAATTTCATTATACTAACAAATAACAAACAAGATAAATCAATACAAACTTTAAAAATGGAGAATATAGAAGTACAAAGCGTAGAGCAAGTAAAGTTCTTAGGCATCCAAATAGATAGATATTTAACATGGGACAAACAGATCGACAAAGTTTGTAATAGACTCTGTTCCGGAATATTTATATTGAGATCACTCAATGGATTGCTACATGTACACGACCTCAAAACCATTTATTATGGAATGATATATCCACATCTTACCTATGAGATACACATTTGGGGAAGCACATTTACAACGGACATGTTCAGGTTATTTACTTTGCAGAAACAAGCAATTAGAGCAATATTCAAAATGAAGAGAACAGATAGTTGTAAAATAACATTCCAAAACGAAAATCTTCTTACAATTTATGAACTTTACGTATACAGTACAGTTCTGCACATAAAATATAATAAGGATGCAATAGAGAATAAAGCAATCACATGAACAAACATGTAATGGCCACAGAACTGAAAAAAACTAGTAGAAATCCATACAATGCAGGAATAAAACTGTACAACAAGATACCAAGCGCAATAAAACAGTTGACAGGTAACAAATTTAAAAAATATCTTAAAGAATACCTAATCAAAAAAGTTCTGTATTCCTTGGAAGAATTATAAAACAGAGTACGTTTTCTATCTAAATTGATGTTGTATAGAAAATAATGAAAATAGATTGTAATTTGTAATTTGACATTAACGGGGTATTTTTAAAATGTTATTAAAAGTGTAATTATTTGTTTATGTATTAACTTTGTAAATTGTAATATATGTATTAATTTTGTTAATTAATATTATTAACTTTGTAAATGTTAGAAACTTCTATTGTAACTATTAAATTAATGCATTTTATAACTTAAAGATTTATGGATTATATGTTTTGTATTATATCTAATTAATCAGTATGTAAGTAATAATATAAAGTCTGTTACTGTTATACACAATATTAATTTGTGCAACTTTGACTATGGTTCCAAATTGTAATAACAATCAAATGACCAGGAAATAAAATTGAATTGAATTGAATTGCTGAAATGTATGTAAGCGCATAACTTTCAAACAACTGCACCAAATTGGATAATTCTTGTGTTTTGTATTTGTATGTGTGCGTGTGTGTGTGTGTATGTATGTATGTGCTTGTTATTGTTAGGACAAGGTTTGAATAAAAGGAACTTTTTAAAAATCGAACAGAAAATCTCATAATATGAAAAGTGAGTGATCGAATGAGACAGAAGAATGTGAGAATCTTCAATATATTAACAAATTATTAAAAGAGGAAAAGGGAGAGGAGAAAAGAGATAAGAAAGAGAAGAAAAAGAGGGAAAAAAGAGGAGGAGGAAGAAGAAAGGAAAAAGAGAGGGAAAAAGGTATAGGAAGAAAAGACAGACGCAAAAAGAGAGAAAAGAGATATGTAAAAGTGAGATAAAAGAGAGAGCGAAAAGAAAATGGGAAAAGAGAGGAGTGAGAAATGAGAGGGGAAAGGGGTAAGAGAGAGGGAGAAAGAGAGAAGGAAAAAGAGGGGGAAAATTAGAGTGAAAAGAAAGAGGGAGAGAGAAAGAGGAAAAAAAGAGAGAGGGCAAGACGTCTGCCAATTTCGCAAAAACGGCTCAAAATTATTTTCTTTAAATTTCTTGTAAGAATAGAGTGAAATACACTTTCGAAGGTGGCAGAGATCTGTTGTTCATTTTTTCGACGTCTTCCAACTACAATATTGAAGATAAAGATTTTTGTTTCAAAAGAAATTTGTTGTCTGTAATTAGTTCTTTCGTTAATGTCATTCACATTATTTTGAAACCTAGTACTTTTCGCGCAATAATGATGTAATATGTGCAATTTTAAAAAATAACAAAAACAAGATTGTCTCGAAAACGGCTCCAATTTTTTCTTTACACTCTTGGTAGGTGTACTATTAAATGTACTCTGGAAGAGGACACAAACGCCATATTGCTATATTCCTTTGTGTGTGTGTGTGTATGTGTGTGTGTGCGTGCGTGCGTGCGCGCGCGTGGGTGGGTGGGTGGGTGGGTGCGTGCGTGCGGGCGGGCGGGCGGGCGGGCGTGTGCGTGTGCGCGCGTGCGTGCGTGCGTGCGTGTTTTTTTTTTTTTTTACGAGGTAGGTGGAAATCTTCAAAAGACACCATGCGGCCCGTACCACATGATAGTGTGAGATTTTTACCCACTAAAACCAACCTCCCTTCTCCTCCATCCTCCCCGCGGAACCGCCGTTAGGCATTACATCACGGGGAGTGGATTAGAGTGGCTTAGTCACAAGCCACTTCTCTTCGTCAAAACGTAGGAAGAATCAAACGAGGATCAATCGACTTCCCTTCTTTCCCTTTCTATTCTCCTGAGCTCAGCTATTGTGGTCTGCGCATATGAGCTCACCGCATCCCAGTTGGTTTCTGAGGCGAGCATG